>CAUYQV010073888.1:0-15941 GCA_963574575.1 Galagoides demidoff | reverse complement strand
ATGGCATCACAGCTCACAGCAACCTCCAACTCCTGGGCTCAAGTGAGTCTCCTGCCTCAGCCTCCCAAGTAGCTGGGACCACAGGCGCCCGCCACAACGCCCGGCCATTTTTTGGTTGCAGCCATCATTGTTGTTTGGCGGCCCGGGCTGGGGATTCGAACCCACCACCTTAGGTGTATGTGGCTGGCGCCTTAGCCGCTTGAGCCACAGGCCCCAAGCCAGTACTTGGATTTTATTAATGGAAGTACTAGATTTGTGCTGGCCATAACATTTTGAATGTTTGACTAAAGATTTACTTTAAATTTTCTTTAAAAATCACTTCTGCTTAGCTTTTAGGATGATTTCTTCTAATTCAGGTTGCACCTGGTAAGCAGGCTGCACATTAGAAACACCTGGAAGTTTTAAAATGCATGATTAACAAGTCTGCCCCCAAACCCATTGAATTATAATTCGTGGATGACAATGACCAGGAATCACTGTTGTTAAAGTTAAGGATGTCAAAATTTTAAAGAGTTTATTTTAGTAAAAAGCAATTCCTAAATCAGGCGGACCAAATCACAAATAGTTTGGGCTCCACTAAGGAGGTACTAGGGAGAAATCTTTATAATATGTTTCTAGAAGACAAAGAGATATTTGTTTAGTTACAGTGGAAAGCCTCAAGTTCTAGGTTGGTTGGCAGTTCCGATTGGTTAAATTTAATTTTATTGTTTATACTGAGTTGTGTTTTGGTTTGCTTAGGTAGGAACCCAGAACACTAGTGCTGTCTCAGCCAAATGACCTCCCAATTACTCTCTTTAATGCTAATTTTTATTTTTTTTTTAACTCCACAGATGACTCAAGCATGTGGCCAGTTTGAGAACCTCTGTGCCAAAGTTAAAATTTAATGTAGTCCATTATCGTGGTGCTATCAATTAAAATAGAGTACAGGGTCATCAAAGTCAGGAGTACTAAGGGTTCTCAATGTGAAATTAAATGAAAGTAGATAATAAAAACACTATCTTAAAAGCAATTCAGATGTAATCAAGTCCTTTGCTAAGGAAGCAACTGTTTACCTCTTATCTTTGCTATTTCCACAGGAGGCTACACAATTGGCCATTATTCATAACAAAGCATATGGAAAAGTGAAGGTTTAAAAATAGCAAAATGTGGATCATCAGGAAAAACAAAGTTATGAAGTAATACTAACCCTTTGTAAAGTATCAATCATCTTTCAGTAGAATTCAGAAAGCAAAGTTAAATTACGCAAAAACTGTAAAATGAAACTGAATTTTCAAAATAGCAGTTCCAACATTTTGTTGTCTATTAAGAAGAAAAACAGTTATGCAATGCAAAGTTTTCATGTCCCACTTATCTAAGTTGGAATTTTGGCAGTATCTATTTAAGCATACCTTGCTCTAACTGTTGTGCAAGAGTTATAATTGGCTTGATGGTACAGAGGCCAATTAAATATCCCAGGAGTATCAGAGAACTGATGCTTCTACAGTGAAAGGGTTTTAGAAACTCTATCTGTGCCAAAGCTGTATCAGCTCCCTTAAGAAAATCATCTATCATTCCCTTGTTAGAATTAAACACAGGAATTTTTTGCACAACCTGGCATTTGGCATTATAGTACTATAATTCTTGATCTTCTATAATTATATTTTTCATATTATTAATGTATCATTATATATATATAAAAATTGCATTAAATAAATTAAATCATGTGGCATAAATTGATGATAGAGTTCAGCTTCAGAGTTTCCAAAATAAATTATCAGTCGGCTTTTATTTCCTAATGTAATTCGGTATTTAATAGGCCCTTAAATCCAGCTTGAATTTTGACTTTTATTAAAACCTATCTGGTACGTGTACTATGTATTTAATATTGTTATATCTAATATAGTTGGATATTTAATATTGAAATAATTTTATTATATTCATGAACTTCTCTACTTAATAGCTGCCTGCTTTCAACCCTTCTAGAAGTTCCATGTGGACTGAGATAGGCACTTTGTATTTTTCCCTTCACGCTCCAACTCTTATTCCCGTTCAATAAATTCTTCATCATCCTTCAAGAGACAAAAATTCCATGCTGACTGCTCAGGCCGGGCTGGAAGGAGATGCATTTGATAACTTCCTTTTCTATGCTGGCACTACAATATAACAGTTCACTAAGATCGCCAACTCTAGAATGAGAGCTTGGTTGAAGAAATTTTAAATTTCTAAATTTAAAAAATTTCCAGCCCACGCTGTTTGATTTATAGAAGAGGCTTTGTAAATGTTTTCCGAATAAATGAATGCATAAATGAGTACCCTTGTATTATATCCATTCTGGCCGCCAGATCTTGCACACAGAGGGCCCATGCAAGCTGAGTGGGAAAACAAACAGAAAGATAACTTTCCCAAAGGTTAATCAAAGTAAGGTTTTTTCCTTGGAATTTCACAGACAACGAAGAACAATGAAACGCCATTACGATGTGTTGTCACTTCTAACTTTCCCTTCTTTCCTTTTGACACGGTTAGGTCTGGAATGTTAACCTGTAAACAGGAAATCTGTCTGCTTCTCTGTCTCTCTGTAGATCATATGCATGACCCTGAGATTATATGCAAAATGATTCCACAGGAAAGCCAAGGATTTTAGTATTTAAAAATCATGAAAGACAGGTGAGTGAGTCCATGCATTTGTAATGTGCTTAATTAAGATCTATGCCGCTTGAATAAGGAGGATAGATTAGAGCAGCTTTGAGACCATTTCCAACCCCAGGCTCTATACTTGTATAGAATTCACAGTGGCTTTAGATTTTTGAAGTGTTCATGTGAGTGCAAAAACGTTTGGGTAGGGAGGACACAGCAAATAGTCAGAAAAGCACAGAAGGACATTCCGTTCAGTTGTGCATTTGGGGGGACTGTCTTCATAGCTCCTTGAATCCAGAATTCCTATGGGATCCATCAGAGATCCACACAGTCTTCCTGCTGATATATATCCATTTTGCAGATTCAGTTGGTAGACATGGGAGATCAGTTTTAGTCAGATTATTCTACAGTCAGCAAATGTCCAGCTTAAAGCATCTTTGTCTGCTTTCAGTCAAAACAATCTGGTCATCAACACGGCAGTTGGTGAGAGATGAAGAGAAGGTATTTGAAGTAACTCCCAGGTAGACATTGAAAGTACCCCCAGGTAAATAGAAAGGAACTTATATTATCCTGGTGAGACATTCTCCTCCATGGAAAAAGTAGAAAGAAGGCAATATCAAATGTTAAATTAGGGCTGTGAGAAATTTACTCCAGAAAATAAAAGTATAGTTCAAAGCCACGAGAACACCAAATAATACCCTCACCCTGATTTCTCTATCCCAGTGAACATAGTGGAAAAACCCACATCGCTTCTACACAGTAATTGTTAACAACATTTTAGACACCATCTTAAACAAGTACCCTGACTGGCAAATCACAGCCTAAATTCAACGGGCAGAGACATTTGTTGAACAAATATTTCTGGAGAAAAAGAATGAATGAGAAAAGGCCCCAGCATTAAGTGGAGGGGGCAGGAGGGAATAGATGAGGGTGGAAAACAAGCAGAAACAATTTGAAGGAGGTTAACTGAGAACGGAAAGTAAAAAAGGAATGAATTTGATGTAACTCTTTGAGGACAGGCTTAAGGAAAGCCTTGGATGTGATCTTGAGCACAGGTGTGGAGCAGTCCTGTGCTGCCATCCAGGCTCCTTCATTAAGAATTCTATTTAAAGGCAAAGGAAGACTCTTTAGAGGTTATGTCACTGGCATCTCTACAGCCAGAGCGTCCCTAACACAACTTAAATCAACATCTCCCTCAGGATTGCAACTGGGACAGCAGGGCAGTTCAGCCATGCCCTATGTGCCGTCTGGCCCTTCCAGCCAGATTAAGAAGAGCTGGGGCCTTAATGCTCATGGTTGTCTCTTACCTGCTAAGCTGGCAGTCTAAGCAATCCTGACCAAACATGTTCAGAAAGATCTGGATTATACAAGGTACATGGGAAAATCTTCCGGTGTTAAAAGACATCTGACTTTTTTTTGCAAAATAGAAACCCTTATAACATTCAACATGAGTCTTATCTGTTTTATCAAATTACGCTGGTCTGAAAAGACACATAAATAGAACAGTCAGATTCTGCTTTTCCTTTTTTAATAGCCCACAGGACCAAGGAAAGACATGAACTGAGTCTAAAGAAAACTGGACCCAATATCAAAATATATTTTACATTTTTAAAATGAATTTAATTAAAACCTACATTCCTCGGTAACAGTTCACCTTTTTAATAGGGTACGTTCTGAAAATGAAATAAATCACTTTATGGAGGAATATTGAATAAGCTGGCACTTTCCATTGTTCTAAAAATACAGTCCTGAACCTCATGATAACAACATTTTGATTAACAACTGACCACATAGCGGATGACCTACACAATTCTTTTATTCCATGTTTTGTTGTACCTTTTCTACATTTGGATATTTTTAGATACACAAATATTTACCATTGTATTCAATACAGCAACATGCTGTGTTGGAGCAATGGGCTCTACCATGCGGCCCAGCAGGCTTTCCCTTCTGGGTCTGTGTAGCACTCTCTGTGATGTTTGCACAGCGACTCACTCAACAACGTATGTCTCAGAATGAATTTTGGGGTTATGTGACATTGAAGGATCACAATAGGTGATGGATGATTTTATTATTTTCTTCTTGTCTTAGAGAACATTGGATAGAGCAAAGGAAAGCTTTCTTTGTGTTAGTGCCTTAGGATTGAAAGCAATTAAGTGCAAAGAACTTGACAGAATCTACGACACTCTGGGAAGTAGCAGCTCTTGAGGCTGGTAAGCTCAGATAATCTGGTCTTCTATTGCTCAGCAAATCAAAGAAACTCCTCCCTCCAGTGATGCTATATCAGCATATGCGACATGAAAGACAAAGAAAAAAATATAATTTAAAATGGATTAAATGGATTAAATTTGTTTTTATAGTTCTTTGGGATAAAGTTGTGAAAATTTATATGACTTCTAAGTTATATGAAATTCGATTTAAGTAGACAATTACTCTCTTTTCTATTTCACTTTGCCTATGTAAAAAAAGTTAAATAATATTTACTGAGATTTTACTATAAGCTAGGAACTATTCTTAATGCATTGTTTACCTAACTCCATTTATTTATTTATTTATTTATTTGGCAGTCTTTGGCTGGGGCCGTGTTTGAACCCACCACTCCAGTATATGGGGCCGGTGCCCTACTCCTTTGAGACACAGGTGCTGCCCTTACTTAATTCTATTTAATTTTCACCATACCCTAGAAATTAGGACTTTTAAAAAAATTCTCATTTTATAAATAGGGCAATAGATGCACAGGGTCATAAATAATTTGTTCAAGGGGCTGGATGGTTCATCCTGTAATCCTAGTACTCTGGGAGGCCAAGGAGGGTGGATTGCCTGAGTTCACGGGTTCAAGACCAGCCTGAGCAAGAGCAAGACCCCCATCTCTAAAAATAGCCCAGCATTGTGGCAGGTGCTTATACATCAAACCTACTCAGGACACTGAGGCAAGAGAATTGTTTAAGCCCAAGAGTTTGAGGTTGCTGTGAACTATGATGCCATGGCACTCTACCAGGGGCAAGAGACTCTGTGTCCCTCTCCTCCAAAAAAGAAATTGTTCAGGGTCACACATCTAGTTAGTGGTTCTTGAATTGAATTTGAATCAAATAAAATTCCTCAGACCTAGTCCTCATAACCACTTGCACATATAGCCAAATATCAAATTTCTCTCATTTACCTATGAAATGATTATTAAATTGCATTATATAGTCAATTCCTTAAGCTGAGGCATTAAAAACACTTATCCCCAAAGATTTTGTATTGTTTGACCTGCTATTCCTCTTTGAGGAACTTGGTTTAGGAAAATGTGCAACTATATGCCAGGTAGGAAAAACAGAACAAAACAAAATATAATTTTAAAAAGTGACTGCATTTGTATAATAGAATATTATGCCATAATTGTAAGTAATGAGGCAGGTCTGTATTTACTGACATGGAAACATGAAAAGTTACAAAGTAACATGTATAGTTTCATTTCTGTTTTGGAAATAACATACCTACTAGTTGTAACTACATACATGTAGTGATTAAAATATTAATAAATCTTTATTAACTATTGTCAGGAACTAAGTCCAACTACTCTGGAGGCTGAGGCAAGAGAATCACCTAGGCCCAAGAGCTGGTTGCTGTGAGATGTGACTCCATGGCACTCTACCAATGGTGACAAAAGGAGACTCTGTCTCTAAAAAAAAAAAAATAAAGGGGAGGAAAGGGGGTTGGAGGGTAGAGGGAGAGTGATTAGTGGGACCACACCTATGGTTCGTCTTACAAGGGTACATGTGAATCTTTCTAAATGTAGAATATAAATGTCTTAACACCATAACTAAGAAAATGACATGAAGGCTATGTTAACCAGTTTGATGAAAATATTTCAGATTGTTTATAGAACCAGCATACTGTACCCCATGACTGCATTAATGTACATAGCTATGATTTGATAATAAATAAATAAAGGGGCACAGGAGATTAATGCTTAAACCTTAAACTATTATTTCTGTTTTTTATAAACTTCATAGTAATGATTTTTGATACTCTGTAGCAAACAAAAGATAGAATTAGGAGAGAGTTCTTATTATGTACTTAAGATTCACTCACCAAAAGAAGTAAGTTCTTTTCTGATTTTCATATTGTAATATAAAACCTTGAGCCAAAGAATCCCATCAGTTACTGTGGTAACTAGCTATTTCACTGTATGTTCCTCAGTAGATCATTTTAATCAAGATTCTGGTCATCCAAGTGGAGTGATTTGGTAAGCAGCAAATCTTAGGCACAACATTTATGCCTGTGTAGCTTTCTTACAAGTGGCAACAGCACACTTTCGGGAGTGGTTATTGTATAAATATCCAAGGCACCACTGTGTCTTAAAAAAAAAAAAATGCATAACAGTGGCACATTAGAATTGAGTCACCAAGAGCTATATATCATAAGCTTATACTTTTCTAGAATTACAACAGGATTTCAAGAATTTCACCATCAGCTCTTTGTTTGGAATACTTTGTGATAAAGTCATTTTCTTCTTGATTTCTCTACCCCGCTTCAGAGCCAAGTTTTACAAACAGCCATAAATCAGGGAAATGGACCAAATAACATGGAAAATTGTTCTGAACAATGCATAATATCATGGCAGGCTTCCAAATCACTGCGAAAATGCTAGAAGGAAGTCATTTGGTTCTAAATGTGAATGATAAGAATGGTAGTTCACAATGTCCAATCAAGACATGTTATACTACAGGTCCCCAGAGAATACCCTTTAAATACAGCTAAGGTCACAGACGCTAATGATTTTATCACAGTTGGATCCCTCGCCAGTTGGCAGAACACAGACTGCTCCTCCTCCAAACTGAATTTCTCTGGTTTCCTACCATGTGGACAGCTCATGGGCGGGGTGGCATGTTCTGATTTAGGCCACAATTTCCTCTGTGTATCTCTTGAACTAAATTTACTCCTCAAGAAAGGTGCTCAGTTAAGAACAACAAACTGTGTCCAGGTACCATATGAGTAGGAAGATTTCTTAGCAAGGTACGCTTATCAATACCAATATGGTTTCAAAATGAAGGGTCAATAGATAGGAAGTCTCAACTTTCATCACTAGCTTCACTTGTATTACCTCTTCGTCTTATCCCAGTGTCCTCCATCCACTGTAACTTAATTTGAAGTCTATGGACCAGCAGTATGGACATTGCCTGGGAGCTCTTAGAAATGTAGAAACTCAGCCTCCACCCAAAGCTACACAATCAGAATCTGCAATTTAACAAAATCAGGTGATATGCACATCCAAAATATATCAGCTATCGTCCTAAAGATGTATCTTGTCAAACCAACAATTAGAGAAGTTTGGGACAACAATACTTTTTGGTATTTTTATTTCTAAATTTCACTGTCATCCCAAATTTCCACAATCCAGAATCAACCCTCTTCCCCAAGCCAAAATAAGACAAATAAATTATAACCAACAGCTGGTCGACCCCTTTACAATTGACAAAATGTTTTCATAATCATATCCACTTCATGCTCATCAATTTCTTGAGAGGTAGGCGTGTGTTACAATTCTGATTTTATAGCTTTGGATATAACAGCTGATGGAAGTGAAACGACATGTCCAAACCACATACAACTAGTTTTCTGACCCCTAGTTTAGTGCGCCTCCCGCTACTCTGCCATGGTGATTAGACAGATGTGAGAACACAAAGACAGGCGAGCTGAATAAATCCAGAACATAAAATAGATTTGGAAGTCCATGGAAAAAGTTGGTGGAAAATTAATTACGTAATTTGGGATCACTTTATCTAAGACTCCATCCCCTGATGATAGGGACATATAAACACATCTATCAGATTTTCTTAAAATACTCAGCCTCTTTCTGATTAGAAGCTAAATATAGTTAAGAGCAAGGGAAGAGAAAAAAACAAGCCGTGCTTGGCCAAGTGCTTTGCCTGCAAGCGATCCTCCCAAGTACATCTGCAGGAACCTCCCGGGGACCAGCCCTGAGTCCTCTAGGAAATCTCTGGCACCCTTCCTCACCTCGGGCACGTGTTTCACATCTGTCAGTCAGCCATGATACAACAATACGCCATATCTCCTTTTAGGCAAACATCCCATTTGCTTTGTATAGATTTCTACATTCGTCCAATTTTCTCCACAGCTTATCTATTCTCTTTCAGTGACAGGAAACTTGCAGCTTTATTTCTGGGGATTTCCTCATTAGGAAAAGACAAGCAAGTTTCTCTGTCAAGACTACCGCCAGGCCTCGTCAGTCACTGATCTTCATGTTGGGACCCCACGCGTTCCACTGGGCATGGAGTTTACACGGCACACACGAAAACATTGAATGCTTCCCTGTGGCTGTAGACGCTGAGCCCAGGCCATCCATTCCAATCTGAATACAAGGCTTTGGCAGATTATCATTAAAGAGCACAATAGGGTTAGAATAGCTTTGAAAAAAAAAAAAAAAAAAGCATGTCATCACCAAATCTCTACACTGCAGGCTTTCCATTCAGGAGTTTCAGGGTCAAAGGTGATCTAGCAATTTGGGAAGTTACTGAGTCAGTTTGAGAGTGCAAACCCTCTCGATATAATTTTCAAAACGCTTTCCTCAATGTTTGAGAGTCGGGTCAGCCCACAAAAGGGGTGGTGAGGATTCCAAATCGTATCTTAAGCATCTGCTCTGTAAGGGGGTGCAATTGAAAGCGCGGAAGGGCTGACGCCACAGAAATGTGCTCGGCCTGATGGGATTTCCAGACATAGACTTACACGAATCCTTGGGGATTCAAGTTGGAAAAGAGCCCTGTGCTCGAGATGGAGAAAACAAACCTGATTTACATCCAGCAGAACTAGGAAAGGATACGCGTTCCAATAATAAAGTAAACACGTCTCCAGCTAAATGTAGCAGCGACAGTGTGTCTGCAGAGTTAAAGTGGGCTCTGTGTTAGGAACACGCACTTAAACGCGGGCCACGTCCAGGATTTCCTAAATACACGTAAGCCTAATCAGGTTCGAGTATTTTTTGTTCTTTGCATTTCAGTAAATAGTTCTATCCATATCTGATAGACTTTATTCCAGGAGAGGCTCCTGCTTGGACATATATATGTGTATATATTCTCTCTTGGCATCAAACCGTAGAGTTCTGTATTGTTTTATTCTTAATTTCTATTATTTAACTAATAAAAAGTAATGGAAGCTACAACAAATAGGAGAAAATAGAAGTCATAGTTCTAAGTCATCAGACTTTTCAAATTGTCTTTCAAAGAAATACATCGGACTTTTCAAATTGGCCTTCAAATAAATACATCCTTATTATTAACTTTGCTACTTATACTGGACATGTCCACAGTGTTCTGCTCCAGAGCTGTGTTCTCTCTGTCTGGAATTCTGTCTGCCTTCTCTTTCTGGGCCTGGTGTCTCTCGCTTCTCTCTCTGGTCTCTACTTAAATGTCACCCATTCTGAGAGGCCTTGCCCAACCACATTATCTAAAGCAGATGCCCTGCATTTGCTATCAGAATGTACTATTTATTTATTTTCTATCATTCACCACTATGGCATTGCATGTTTTATTTGCTTATTTATTACCTGTCTCCCCCAACAGCATGCCAAATGCTAAGGACTCGAACTATTCCTCTCTTTATTATTCTTACATGTTAAGTTCTAGTCTAGAACACAATAGGTGATCAATAAGTACATGTTAAATAAGTGAAGTGACATTCCTATGTCACTTATTTGTTTAGTTCTAATGTCAAGGCTTTAAGATTTTCTGGCTCCATTTTCATTATCATTTTTCAGAACCATCCAAACTTTTACAGCAAAATCTCTTTTACCTACCACATATATACTGTGATACAGGCCATGCACAGGGAATGTCTGTAATCCTAACCCTCTGGAGGGTGAGGAGGGTGGACTGCTTGAGCTCAGGAGTTCACAACCAGCCTGAATGAGAGTGAGACCCTATCTCTAACAATAGCCAGGCATTGTAGTAGGCGCCTGTACTCCCAGCTACTCTGGAGGCTGAGGCAAGTGGATCACTTGAGCCCAAGGGTTTGAGGTTGCTGTGAGCTACAACACCAAGGCACTGTACTGAGGGTGACAAAGTGAGACTCTGTCTCAATAAATAAATAAATAAACAAACAAACCAGGATACAACATGGACATTTTAGCCGGAAAGGCATCTCCTGAGTTCAAGAAATAAATAGACCTCTTGAATCTGAAATCTGACTTAAAAATAGCCACTTCTCTAAAGGATACATTTGTGGAAAAATAAAACCTTCACTTTTTAATGATTGGCAATGATCCATGACAAAAAGTTAACTACTTTTTTTAGAATAACACTGAGTTGGCCTTTAGAAATGTTTGTGTGATTTTTAAGCTCTGATTTAAGATTCCTCAAGCCAACAAACACTCTCAAGCTGATGTTCTTGACCCCACTGTGCAGTTGTGGGGATTCAGGCACAGATTAGGCAGTTTCTCAGATGGAAACTTCACCAAAATCTGGATTAGCTTTCATCTATCTAATTCAAAATGCTCGTGTATCTGCAGGCCTAGGATCTTTATAAAACAGTACTGGTATCAGATTTGTATAAAGCTGCCACCTAGCATCCTAAAGCCTCCTGAGACTGAGGCTATTCGCTCTCTTCTGATAATCTGGTCTTCCCTTTTCTCTCCTGCTGATGATGCTGACTTGTAGTTGGGCATACAGCTACCACACTAAACGCGTTTGTCTCCTGTGTAGCAGCCCTGTGTGATTTCTTAACCACTTTGAGAATTCCAGGTAATGGATGCAGTGAGAGTAGTTCAGGTTACCTAAGGTATCCCATTAAATGAAGGGCGTTCTTTTCCTTCCCATTTATGCCTTTCCTGCTCTTGGGAACATGGACTTCGTGATGAACCATTTTGTAGCATAAGGATGAGGGCAATATCCTAGGGATGAAGGAGCAGGGAGATGAAAGGATCTGCTGTGTCTGTTGACTTCGCCGAAGGAGACTGCTGTGTGGCAGCGGGAAGACAGAGGAAATTCCAGACAGAGAGAACAAAGCTCTGAGCACTATGGTTTGGCCTGAACGTGAGAGCAAAACAAACTTCCATCTTGATTATGCCACTGTTACTATAGCTGTGAATTCTACATCCCACATAATAACCCTACGTAGACTTCTCACTTAACTTTTCCAAAATTCTAAATAAAATAACTTATTTGATTGTAACTTCAAATCACTCTTCCTTCTAGCCTTATCTTCTCCCTAGAATTCTGTGGGTCTTTTCAGGGTATAGAACAACTAAACACGCTTTGGAATGAGAAATGTATCCAATATAATAATGCAACAACTTTCTAAGTTCTGGAAAATGGTCTAAGATAACATTCTGTGTTGGTCTGAGGCTTTTTTAAATGAATAGTTGTGTTAATGTCGAAGGCAATTCTTCCATAATGGAAAGTTCTTTCCTCCCAAAAGGAATCGAAAAGAATGGATTGAAATAAGTATTTGAAACATGACTTTCATGTTTTGGAAGATACCAAGAAACAGAGAATTCTGAACTCGAGTCTTAGTGAGCAAACCTTCTGCATCTCAAAACGCAGAAGTATACCAAGACTTTTAAAACCTAAACCTTTGCAGAAAGCCCTGAGGAGTGGGGGGGGAGGGAAATGCTTTCATATTATATGTTCCAAGAACATCTTTAAATTGGTTAACCACTTTGAGAATCTTTCCTTTAATCACAACTTCAGAATGATATTGCTGTGCATCTAAGTGTATCCCTCAGAAACTGATAATGTCTGAGCCCTCAAGCTAACATGGTTTAGGAGCTTACCGTGGACTGCAGGCTCTGCACGTAGTAATGTGTTTATGTACGAGGAAACCGAGATCCAGAGAGGCTAAATAATTGCAGCTGAGAGGCTGCAGAGCCACATTGGCAAAGGTAACTCTAGAATTTCAAGTTTAGAAGACTCAGCTTTCATAAGATATAATTATAAAAGTCAGAAATGTGTTAGGGTTTATAAACAGTCTCTCAAAAAAGGGTCATGGCTAGCAGTCACAGGGACACTGGACTTTGTCCTGTTGAAAGTGATTATTTGTATTACTCAGCATGTGGGCTGTGACTCACATATTGGCAAAAGAAATTTCTTTTTTTTTTTTACCTGACATCTAATAACTCTAACTATAATCATTTTTATATTTATCTATAGAATGTGACATTGCTTTTCTCTTTCTTCCCGCACGGCAAGGACAGAGATGACAGAGGGGCTACCTATGGTACTGGCCATCTTTTGCATCAATACATAGGCTTAGAGTTGTGCCCAGTCAAGCTACAGTGGTTTCCAGGTTACACATCAGTCAGTGTGCTTAAAATACCATGTGCCACTTCTAAACAAGAAGTTCATGACTGCTGCTTCAGCAATCCCCCCAGAACCCCTGGAAATGGAGGTAAGTAGAAAATTGGCTGCCGACACATTCACTGCTGTCAGTGCTGGCTGACACTCTGGCTGAGAACCAGCAAAGAAGGCTGTGCTCTTTTCCAACACTGACTTCAGTCTTTATTGGAATTGACCCCATTTGTCCCAGGGAAACCATGGAACAAAGGGAGTAGCTGAATGAACACAAACTGAGTTGGTGGACTTCTTATTGGAGATGTTGCTAGATGTTCACTTACAGGCGCTGGAATTTGCACAGCCTTTACAGATCCCAGGATTATTTCTTTACATCTTAAACTGTTGTATGTGTGAATAATGATCATCCATCTGTGGCCCTGTGTTGTCACCCAAAGATTTCTTTGAATCTCAATAAGAATGATACTGTTTTATAATTTTACAACTGGAAGGGAGATAGCTTGTGATAGTTGTCAGCCTTTTTCTCAAAGTTTTGCGAGTTGCTTCTTCCTGGGAACATAGTAAGTCCATTTAGTGGGGATATGTGGCTTTTTTGCCACTGAGTTTGGACATATGATGCTCCCAAGCTGTATATTGAATTGCTGCTGCTGTTTGGAATAGCCATCAACAGTGCTTGGCATAGCAGCTGCACTTTGTTGAGCTTGGAACCTTGAGGGATGAGATGAGTAAACACCCGACCAGAACTTAATGGAACGTGTCTTCAGTGAGAAATGCCGCTTGTTATTTCAAGCCATTACTGTCTATGGCAGTTATTTGCTATCCCAGCATAATCCATACTAACCCTAGAGATGTTCACATTAGCATACATAGATAGGGTTCTGCACCAAACTAAAATATATGACATTAGTTTAGGAACCAAGCAGTGGCTGTTTAGAAAGTTATTAGTTAGAAGCCCATAGGGTGGCAATCTGTGTGTTTCACTGAAAAAATATTCAGTTAATCCTTACTGGAAATAAATCAGAGGTATATAATGTGCTAATATATAATGTGCTAATATAATTTGCTAGACTCAAAGCCTTAGGAAGGGGTTTGAAACTGAATACTGGTAGTGTACATTAGTCACTTTGGGCAGCATTTGACAGGGTACTGAGTCTGAGTCCCTAAGGGATTAACCAGACCCAAGATCCCCCCTGCCAAATCCATGATGGTCATGTAAGAACCTTTGTGTTTTATACAACTGAAATTTTGGATGTGTTTATTACCAGAACAAAACCAACCCTATCCTGACTTAAATATACTTCGATTAACATCATCGTGCAGATGACAAAGTTGGGAGATTTGGTGAATTTCCCAGTGTTTCAGGGCTGTTAAAGACAGAGCTGACACAACCAGTGTCTTTTTATCCCTGCGACCTATCTGTGTCATTTTTGACACTAAACAGGATACTCTCCAGGCAGGGAGATCTTTCCTCTTAGATTCCCGTCAACTTGTGTGCACAAATGGAGTAAATGCCATTTGGCCCACAAAGCCTTCCCTAAAAAGATTCTGGACTTGCTCAGAAAGACAAAAATGGAGGTCATAGAGGAATACTCCAGTTCAGGGAGTAGGAAAATGAAACAGAAACCCCTACAGCTAAGCCAGGAAATACACCCTCATTAACTCTTCAGAAAATGAACATCTGAAAATGACCCAGGAGAAATCTGAACTGTTTACATGACTTCAAATTCAACATTAAAGAGTGGAGGCTTTATATACCAGCAATAAGCAAACATTCAGAAAGAAAATATATAAACCATTTACTTGGCAAGCAGCATCTCAGACTTGGCTGGATGTTTCCAAAGAACTTGTCTCTCTCCATGTTTTCATGCCTTACCTCCTATTGAGTAAAACCACAACAAAAGATTGAGGTCAAATAAGAAGAAACATTTGATACAGACAGCTTGGCCCCCTCTGATTCGTGGGCTGGAAGGATAGCAGTCTTTCCATGAGATCAAAGGAATCGTTCAAGGAGCTGGCTGCTGCTTCTCCACATAAAATGTATGTTTCTCATGAGAATGTTTGATAAGGTCTTCAGTGGAACCTGATCCTATCATTCTAGTAGGCAAATTCTTCCTCTGTTGAGCCACAGAGTGACAGATTATTTAATTCACAGGAGTCCTCACTAGAATCTGAAAAATTATTGAAAGCTAAGTTCTCAGAAGAGATTTTTTTTAGATCTTCATTTCCTTCTCCAAAATAAGTGAAACTTGTGGTCCTTGAGAGTTATAGTGACTGAATAGGATGGAAAACACATGTAAAACTGACAATAAAAAGGGGGAGCAGTGATGAAATAATCACGATTTTAACTCTCTTGCTCACTCATCAGTTCCTCTCCAACCAGAAAAAAAAATGAGAATAAATGAAAAGATTTTCTCATTCTAAATTTCCATTTCATGCAATGTCTCGAGACACGTGATAGATTATTTTATAGTCATGCTCTGGCAGTGCTTCAGCATTTCAATCAGCATTTCTTTCTTTCTTTCTTTTTTTATTAAATCATAGCTGTGTACATTAATGCAATCACAGGGTACAGTGTGGTGTTTTCATATACATTTTGAAATACATCAAACTGGTCAACATAGCCTTCATGTCATTTTCTTAGTTATTGAGTTAAGACATTTATACTCTTAGAAAGATTCATTTGTACCCTTGTAAGATAAACCATAGAGGTGACCTCACCAATTACTCTCCCTTCACCCATTCACGCCCCTCCCCGCCCCTCTCCCACCCCCTCCCCATATTCTAAGGCTATAATTAGGTTCAATCAGCATTTCTAACCACTGAATTCAATTCACAGCCAAAGAGAAAGCCAGCTCCTCTCTTTCTTCATTAAGCTTCATCTTCTCTTCTCTTTAACTATAGAAATGTTTCCTTCCGTTATTCCCTTTCCTCTCCCTCATCAGAACTTCTGTATCTTCTCCATTAATTCCTTGTTTCTCCACAGAAACTAGGCACGATGTCTATGCCTCCCCAGAGCGTATGAAGTACTGGGGGTTGGTT
>CAUYQV010073885.1:0-26916 GCA_963574575.1 Galagoides demidoff | reverse complement strand
GTCCCAGCTACTTGGGAGGCTGAGGCAGGAGACTCGCTTGAGCCCAGGAGTTGGAGGTTGCTATGAGCTGTGATGCCATGGCACTCTACCCAGGGGGATAGCTTGAGGCTCCGTCTCAAAAAAAAAAAAAAAAAAAGAATGCAAATCAGATAGTATCACTCTCCTATTTGATATCCTGTTGTTCTCAAAATGAAACTGAATTCCTTTCAGGCTAGCAGATAAGACACTTCCAATTTGGCCCCTCACTATTTCCCAGCCTTCTCTCTCATCCACCTCATCTCTCACCCTCTGACAACTTTGCTGTACAGATAACTTGCTGATTTTCTGAATGCACCTCTCACTGAGAAAGCCTTCTCCTTTCGATTTCTTTGCCTGGTTAATTTTTCCTCTTCCTTCAAACCTTAGCCCAGAGTCTGCCTTTTCTGAAAAGACTTTTGTTATCTCTTTTCCTAGTCCAATTTGGATGACGTTTTTCTGAATTATCTTAACATTCTTGCTATTACCATAGTATTCCATCACCTTGTTTACTAATTTTTCTCATTTGTTTTCCCTATGAGACAGTGACCTTCTGAAGGCCAGGATGTATTTTGCTATCTAAATCTCCAGGGCCAAATGCTCATAAATATTGATGAATTAAAGCTATTTCTCTCACTACCATTCCCCCATTTCTCACAAATAGCAGGTTCATCAAACATTCAAATGTATTTCTAAAGTTCTCACCTTCCAAATAAAAAGGTTAACAAGGGGTGGATGTGGTGGCTCATTCCCATAATCTCAGCACTATGGGACGCTGAAGTAGGAGGATCCTGTGAGATCAGGAATTCAAGACCAGGCTGAGCAAAAGCAGATGCCCCTCTCCACTAAAAATAGTAAAAAGTTAGCTGGGCATGGTGATTCTCTCCTGTAGCGCCAGCTACTGGGGAGCCTAATGCAGGAGGATCACTTGAGCCCCAGGAGTTTGAGGTTACAGTGAGCTATGATGATGGCACTGCACATTTGCCTGGGTAACAGAGCAAGACTCTAGCCCCAGTTAAAAGAAAACCTTAATAAGGATAGAGACTCAAGTAATGGGTAAAATAAGCTTTTCTTTATCTCAGGTATTTCTGTTACCTAAATATCATTACAATTGTAACTATGAAACACTGAGAGATAACCATATTCCAACAGCCTAATAACATCATAATAGCTCAAGATTAGTAATTCCCACAGTCTCAGGCCAGGTGCAGAGACTTATACATGTAATCCAACACTTTGGGAAGCTATATACAGTTGGAGGATCACTTGAGCCTGGGAGCCCAAGACCACCATGGGCAACATAGTGAGACTCCATCTCTACCCCATCCCCCCAAAATTAGCCAATGATAGTGGAGTGCTCCAACAGTCACAGCTACTTGGGAGACTGAGGCAGGAGGATCCCTTGAGCCTCTTATTCAAAGTTACAGTGAACTATGATCATGCTACTGTATTCTAGCCTGGGCCACAGAGTAACACTCTATCTCTAAAAGAATCCAGTAAAATAAATATAAAATTTAAAAAATTGCTACTATCTGGTTCATTGTACATATTTTCCATTTAAAATATGGCCAGTTCAGAAAGAATTACTTTCACATACATTACAAAGTTTATTTGGCATTTATAAAGTAGCAGAACTCATTCCCATACCATCCAATTTTGAGGAAGTTAAAAGAATTAATGAATCTTTCCTTTCAGGCTCTATAACACCTGAGTCACATTTTTTAAGTGTATAAACAATGTTTTCAAAAAGAACTCACATTCCTTCTTTCTACTAAGTCACATTAAATGTTAAAAGTTTCAGTATACTACTAAGAAACCAAAAGACTGCTTTTAAAAAATCAAACCAAAAGCTGTGTTTTACCCGCAATTCACTTAACGAGGTGTCTGGATCTATCAAGCTACTGGTGTCCCCACTTCCTCGTCTGGATGAGTTCCCACTTAGAGGGGTTGTTGCTGAGGCAGAATTTCGAGATGAAGGCTGAAGAGAAAGAAATTTAACGCTTCTAAGTCTTCTTTCTTTTCTTATTTTTAAATTTCAGATTAATATGAGGGTAAAGACAACTAGGTTACATTGTTTGCATGTTTGGTAGAGTAAGTCTTGTTTCTTAAAAATGTTTACTGTGGAAACTTAAAACAGAGTAGGGTGGTGGGGGAAAACGTGGGCTTCAGGTAAGGAAGTTGCCAAGTGTAATCAATGGGCAATTTATATTGCTTTGGGGAAGAGGTATCCCCCAAGAAGGGCCCAGGCATACTAAGCATAATTTCATTAAATCAAATACTTTATCAGAATCTAGAATTCATAATAACCAACAAGGAAACAGTTTTTATGCAAGTTCTTTCTTTTTGGTTTATCTTTGCTCTGCTATAAACAACAGTGGAGTGAGCACATCAGATAAATTTAAAGCAGTTTTAGAACTGCTAAAACTGGGTGGTGCCTGTGGCTCAAGGGGCGGTGCCTGTGGCTCAAAGGAGTGGAGCGCTGACCCCATATGCCGGAGGTGGTGGGTTCAAACCTAGTCCCAGCCAAAAGAAAAACTTCTTAACTGGTATGCTAGTTGGCCTTTTCCCTATTTAGTTCCTGAAACTGCTTCTCAAAAACTTCCTCTTTTTCTAATACTTTTGAAAAAGATGGAGATAATATTTGGAGCCCAGAACAGCAACACTGCAAATCACTATAAATATAGACTGCTCTTCCCAAAATTAGTTTAAATGTGAGATTATGCTATAGATTAATAAATGGCATAGATCTGGGCTGTCCAATATACTAGCCATTGGCCACATGTAGCTATTGAGCACTTTAAATGTCATTAGTTCGAATTGAGATTCAGTATAAAATATATACCAGATTTTGAAGGCTTACTGTGGAAAAAAGAATGTATATCTCATTAGTAATTTTTCATATTGACTGTATTTTGGAATATTTTAGATATTTGGGTTAAATAAAATATATTACTTAATTTTACCTGTTTCTTTTTATTTTTTTAATGAGGCTACCAGAAAATATAAACTTACAGAAACTTGTTGTCCACAAATCTAAGCATACATGTTAAGTTTAAATTTTTATCGGATAAAGCTGATTTAAATCTCTTGGATATAGCATAAAATTAATCTCGATAAACCATTTCTCTAACTGACTTTCTAAAAATACTTTTATAAGAAAGAGACTTTAACAGAAGGCAACTCCTTAGAAAAAGTTATTTTATGTCAAGAAATATTTTAATCTATAAAAGAAAAAAAATTAAAGTCTCAGAGTTTGTCACTATCATTTCCAAAGACACCTCATTTTTAGTATTTAATGACTCCTTCTCAGGACCATTTTCTAGAGGAATGAAAACCAAAGACCAGCAAAAAGCTTAAAAGGTGACATTCAAGGAAATAAAACTTATCTCTTCTCTTCCCAGGGCTTCACATGATTTAACTTTGGAGGAATTTTGGAGGGTTAAATACAGGAAATAGATGAAAGGCAGAAGAGTAACTCCATCAGACCAATTGTGAAATAAAGAATGAACAAGTCACAGATAGTAAGTTAAATCAACCTTGAGAACTTAATTCCCTTAGGAATTTATATACTCACTCTGGTGTAATTTTCAGCATATTGTTTGTCAGATTTTTCATCCAACTAGAAAAGAACAGAGATAAAAATCAGGAAAGATACGTAACATGGTGGTTTGGGGGGAAAAATAAATAAGTGACCTTATTTGAGTTCTCCAAATTCAATGTTTGAAACCTAAAAATAAACATTCTAAAATTCAGTTTCACATCAGACCAAATGTCAAGAACTTTACTTCTTAACCTAAAAAGGCATGGAGTAAGCAAACTATGTTTACTCAAAAGTTTAGAACTTTTAGGTAAATTTTCTTTTCGTGGTATTTAACACATATTAAAGAAAGCTATATATAAACTCAGCAGGTTAGCACAGCAAATGTTAATATAAAAAAGCTTGTACATATTGAAAGGAAAAATCTGAAAAAAGCCCAAAAGCTATTTCTATACATTATTAGGATACAGGACACAGATAAGACTAGTACACTCAGCCAAAAATGTTCCAATTGCAATAAAGTATGTTAAATATCATCAAAATATTTTCCTTCACATCATTAAGGATTTTTTGGATTTTGTTTTTTCTTTTAAGTAATACACAGACACATAGCCCTCCCCCACAAAATCAAACAGCACAAAAGGGTATGTTAGGCCTCTCTCTCTACTACACCATACCCATTTTCAAGGGCAACCAACTCCGAAGTATATAAAAAATTCTAACAGTATACCACACATTCTTTATCTTCTTTTCTCCTTTACCAAGTCTCAAAGATTTGAGAAGATACTTCATTTTTCTTCTTTTTTTTTTTTTTTTTTTTTGCAGTTTTTGGCCAGGGCTAGGTTTGAACCTGCCACCTTCAGCATATGGGGCTAGCGCCCCACTCCTTTGAGCCGCAGGCGCTGCCCAAGATACTTCATTTTTCTTCTTCTTCTTCTTTTTTTTTTTTTTTTGCAGTTTTTGGCTAGGTCTGAACCCGCCACCTCCGGCATATGGAGCCGGCGCCCCACTCCTTTGAGCTGCAGGCGCTGCCCAAGACACTTCATTTTTCTTTAAAGCATTTATCACTTCTTGACAGTACTTTTATGCATTTATTGACTGATATCGTTCATTGTCAGTTCTATGTCTCCTCACACATAGAAGAACTCAAAATTTGTTGGATGAATAAATGAATCGTACCCCCTATGTACTAACAGACTTACTTCATTTATTTTAACAGTTTCAAAGTACCCTACTATGTCGCCTTAGCATAAGCTAATTAACTTATCTTCTGTGGATAGGCCTTAAGGTTGTTTCAGGCAGTGTTTCATGAAGGGAAATCTAGTTTAAAACCCTGACTTTATAGTTAAAGAAAAAAATTCAGAAGTGAAAGATGTTACTGACAATTAAACAACTACCAAATGTCAGAGCTGAATCTAAACGTTAGTTTTGTGAATTGTATCCAGTGTTCATACCATTTACCTGCATGTACGAACTAGAAGGAAAAAGTCACAAAAGGATTTAAGTAAGTGAAAATATACCCAGGCTCTAACTCCAACCAACCATCTCAGCCTAATCTAGAGAGGAGATTGCAAATCTTCCTCAGTTAATTATTAAAATATGAAAGTCACTACTTCTGGCTCTCCTCACATCACTTTACCCTAACTTCCTCATATTTGAATGTTTTACTGTTCATGTTTATGAACACCTTCTATTACAACTACCAAATTGGTAACACAAATACTATAAGTTCTATTTTTAGATATTTAACTTTTGTTACTTCTTGTTGTAAAACTCTCAAAACAAAATTGATTTTAGTTCATTTTGATTTCTTTAAAGAACATACGAAACTTTTAAAACAGGTAATGATAGCGGTTGAAACTTGTTTTCTTTCTTTTTTTTTGAGACAGAGCCTCAAGCTGTCCCCCTGGATAGGGTACCGTGGCATCACAGCTCACAGTAACCTCCAACTCCTGGGCTCAAGCGAGTCTCCTGCCTCAGCTTTCCAAGTATGAGACCACAGGCGCCCGCCACAATGCCCAGCTATTTTTTGGTTGCAGCCATCATTGTTGTTTGGCGGGCCTGGGCTGGATTTGAACCTACCACCTTAGGTTTATGTGGCTGGCGCCTTAGCCACTTGAGCCACAGGTGCCAAGCCGAAGCTTGTTTTCTAATACTATATTAATCCTCTATCACATCTGTACTAGTAAAATGTACTGCCTAATATTTAAAGTGTTATTCTTCAAGGTGAAAGAAATACTGTTTTCCAATTCTTTTCTGCTAATGAATTAAAGAGAAAAGCAAACAGCATTCAAAACTAAAACATAAATCTTTTAAGTCTACTTGAAACCTTTCCTCATACACACCTCTCACAAAAATGACCCCCAAAACCCACCCATTATTTTTAACAGAAATGTCACCTTGGAATAATCTTACATTTCAGATGTTGCATCACTGAAATAGTCCACAGCATGTTGATTCTATGACTTTCACTATCTTCTGACAGATCCCAACTGTTGCAACCCAAACTGATCATGCACCAAAACTCAGGGATTGTTAAGCCAGCAAAAAATACCCAGAGCAACCATGCCCCCATCCACTTATTTTGGCTGCAGTGACTTGGCCAGAGACTCTTTCGTTCTTACTTCTGAGACTTGTGCTATATTATGTGCTATCTTCCATTTAAATAAAAAGCTAGTTGAAACCTGCTATTCTAAAAGCCTCAGGGGGGTTCTAAAAGCCAAGAGGTCTAGTGGCTGCAGTGTAACAACAAGCTGATGTTAAATGATGTTGACAATCTGCCAGATGCTGAAAAAGCTTTGTAGATGGAATAAAATTCAATCATTTTTACTATATTAAAGTACTAAAATGTAGTTTAAGTATTTATAGTTTAGTTTAACATACTCACTAGATCCTAATCCTTGGTTAACTTTTAATTTACATACACTGATTTGTAATGCTATTCAAATGCTGTTTGAAAAAAAAATCTCAATTCACCAACCATAGGAAAGAAGAGACTAATCAATTTTTATAATTTCCTGAAGCAAAAATGCTAAGAAAATGTATTGAATTATTAATAATCAGCAAAATTTAAGTTAAGACATTTACATTTATTTCCTTTACTCTAGCTTCACTTACAGAACAGGAACAAAGCCAATGCAGAAGGAAACAAGAGGCTAGAGTCCATAAAATATTACATAATCTTGCTGGAACCCCTTTTCAGCACCTCTTAGCTCAGAAGTTACAATGTATCAGCCTGAAAACATACATTTGGTCCACAATGGGGTAGTCATAAAAATCTTAGAATTCTAAATTGTCAGCATTTTTAACATCAGAGTCATCTTTTAAAAAAAAAATTGAAAGGGAAGGGGAAGGAGAGATCTACCAACATCAAGCCCTCTTTTTATCTATGTACAAAATGAGCTGAATTATAGCATACCGGCCAGGCATCCCAAAACTATGGCCCGCAGGCCACATGCAGCCTGCCTAGGACATTTATCCGGCCCACGGGGTGTTTTTGCCACCGCTGCCTGTCCTGCTCAGCAGCAGACTCATCCTGGGGCCTGCAGTCCAGCCCTCCAACAGTCTGAGGGACAGTGAACTGGACCCCTGTTTAAAAAGTTTGAGGACCCCTGGTATCCTTTAAAAGAAATAGAGTAAACCTTTTGCTCTAGAGAAGGGGCAAGCAAATATTCTAGGCTTTGCCAAAAGGCAAAATTAAGGGTATTATAAAGGTATTTACAAAACCATTTAAAAATATAAAAACCAGTGGCTTACAGTCTGTAAAATAATAGAGGGCTAGTGAGATTTGCAAACCCCAGCTCCAGAAAATCTTTTACTTATGTTAGTACATTTAATTAATAGAGACAGGGGGAGATTTTAAAACACTGTCATTTTTACTTCTGCACAGTCTCTAAAGTAAATTGCCAAGAAATAAATGTAAGGAGGACAGGACATAACCACTAATTCAGACATAAATTAGAGGCTGACAGAATTTAAGGTTTTTAAGAGAACAAGTATATACAATAAATTTGATTGCTTGTACTTGTAGGGGGGACAAAGAAGTTACTAATAAAAGGGCAATTATTTTCCTAATTTTATTAATTTTGTCCTTTACTAATAAAAATGGCAATTATTTCTAGGGAATGACTTGGGTGTCTTCTATCTTTGTATGAGAGAGTCCTGATTAGACCCATAGCAAGATGGTACTGTTGCACAGCCAGATTTGAGAAGCAAAGATATGGAATCCACATTTAAGACTATTTACTAAGAATAAGATAGTCCAGAAAAAGCTATTTAAATACAATCATTGTAGTGCTAATTATAAATATTATCTCTTTATTAAAAAATTTATGTCCAATTTTTCTATTAAGAAATGCTGCCTCTCAGGCCAGGCCTGGTGGCTCACACCTGTAATGCTGGTACTCTGGGAAGACAAGGCATGAGGATCTCTTGAGCTCAGGCGTTTGAGACCAACCTGAGTGAGAACGAGACCTCTACTAAAAATAGAAAAAAAACTAGCCAGACATCATGATGCGTGCCTTTAATCCCAGCTAAGATCACTTGTATCCAAGAGTTTGATGTTGCTATGAGCTAGGCTGATACTATGGCACACTAGCCTGGGCAACAGAGTGAGACTCTGTCTCAAAAAAGAATAAAATTAAATAAAGAAAAAAAGAAATTCTTCCTCTCATCCCCTCGAAAGTGCTTGACAAGGCAGCATTGGTCCCTGGGGAAAACATTAATGCAAACAAAGGGAGTTCGAGACCAGCCTGAGCAAGAGCGAGACTCCATCTCTAAAAATAACTGGCCATTGTGGCAGGTGCCTGTAAGTGCCGATTACTTGGGAGGCTCAGGCAAGAGGCTCACTTGAGCCCAGGAGTTTGAGGTTGCTGTGAGCTATGATGCCACAGCACTCTACCAAGGGTGACAAAGTGAGACTCTGTCTCAAAAATAAAAAAATAAAAAAAAGAAATACATTTTTATTTCCTTAGGTATAATAATGGCATAATAGATCTGAAAAAAATCTCAGACACACATATTTAACTATTTATTGGAAAATGACATATGTGGGGATTTGCTTTAAAATAATTCAGAAAAAAGGACAGAAAGGGAAAGAAATCAATGAAACAAAATTGGCAAAATATTTGTAACTCTTGGAGCTGCTGATGAGTTCATTGAGGGAAAATTTCCACAGGAAAAAGGGTGTTAAAAAAGGACATATTAATAAATACACTCCAAAACAAAGCAAATATATTTTATGTTAGTATGTTCAAATAAATATCTTCTAAGCAGTAAATCCAGATTTTTATTTTAAAATAGCTAATGCATTAGCTGTTAGTCACAAGTCTGAGACAACATAACCACCCCGTGCAATACACTCACACTGGTCAAATCTGGGATACTGATGTCATCCACCTCAGAGAGAACACTTCCCCTACGATTGGAGCGACTAAAATAATCAGCAGCAGAAACCTTTCAGTAGAAAAAAAGAGACACTTTAAAAGTTAAGAAAAGAGAGAACAAAAAAATAAGAACATTGGCCAACAGGCGGTTTAAAATTTTGATGTGTGATAAAGTATGAAATGACATGAGGAAACTGCTGCAATTAATAGACTCAAAGAAAGTAAAAAAAGTGTTCTTAAATGAAATAATAGCTCCCTAAAATAAACTTGTTTACTCATCTCAACTGGAGTTCTATGCTACAGAGATCATTTACTGCCTGAGAACTAACACATCTCTCACCTTTGACAGTCATCATCCTCAGCAGGGTGGTTCCTAGGATTGTATATACCTAAAGCCTCTACTATATTTCACAGAATTTATAATTCATTATAGCTATGAAAATTTGTTAAGAATATATATGCTGAACACAGACTTATTTGCAAGGTGTTTACTGCACCTTTTATCCATTTTCCACAGTTCCCTCTTTTTCATATTCCCAAAGACCAGGAAACGTAGGACAAAACACTGAAGGAAAGAAACCATACTGGTCTCTTTCTGGTTCCCCAAACATACACAGTTCTTTCCTATCTTAGGCCTTGGCACTGGCCTCGAGCTCTTCTCCCAGTTCTTCAAGCAGCTGCCTCCTCACCTTTCAGGTCTCAGCTCAAAGGTCACTTCCTCAGAGAAAAATCTCCGAACATCTCACCCAAAGGGATACCCACTCTTCAAATGTTCCCTACCATACAACCTGCTTTTTCCTCTTTATAGTCCCTGGGATTTCTTCTTGTTATTTTCTTTACTAGTTTATTGTCTATCTCTTTAATTAGAATATAAGCTCCATAAAGTCAGAAATTTGATTTGTCTGGCTTACTACATTATTCCTAACACTTAACACAGAGACTCAAATATAATAGGTACTCCATAAACATTAACTGAATTAATAAGTAAATATTCTGTACCTCTCCCATTAGCTATTCCTTACCTCAGCTGACTGTTACCTTGCTTTAAAACTCTTCCCCTCAGGGAAGAGAATTTAGAAATCCATTCACAGAGACAAAACAGGCTTAAGGGTATGAAGTTCTACGAAGAGCTAATACAATCAAGCAACAGTATTTTTATTCATAGTAATAATAACACAATTTGGATTTATATATACTAACATTTATTGGTAATAACGGTCTCAGATTTTTGATAGGTATTTTCTACATAGTTATATATTCAATCCATATATTAAAATTATCTACAAAGAGGCTCAGCACCTGTAGCTCAGCAGCTAGGGCATCAGCCACAGCAGCTGGCAGGTTCAAACCCAGCCCAGGCCTGCCAAACAACAACGACAACTACAACCAAAAATTAGCCAGGCATTGTGGTGGGCACCTGTAGTCCCAGCTACTGGGAGGATGAGGCAAGAGAATCACTTAAGCCCAAGAGTTTGAGATTGCTGTGAGCTGTGACACCACTGCACTTTACCAAGGGTGACATAGTGAGACTCTGTCTTCAAAAAAAAGATTACCTACAAAGATAACTATTAACATCCCCACTGTACAAATAAACTACCATTCACACAACTAACAGGAAGCAGAAGTAGATTTTATAGTCCTTATTATTTTTAAAGTTCCTGCCCTTTCCATTCCAATGCTTTCTGAGATGCTTTTCAGGTATTGTGGCTTATTCTTTCTCCTTCAGCAGAAAGTAAGAGTTTTAATAGGTTTCCTTAAGGACAACAATTGCTTTAATTAGATAAATGAATTTTTGGCAACAAATTTCACAAACATTTGGTGTTCCCTTTCTCTATGAAAACTCAGATTTGCAATCTTTCACATAGCATGACTCACATTAAATGTCCTGCTATTTTTTTGAAAGGAACTATAGCCTCTTAGAGCTCTTTACCTCTAAACTAACATGCCATCCAAAACAATGTCATTTCCATTGTCAATTCCTTAAATATAACAAAAATGTCAACAACTATAAAACTGTAAAATGTGTAGTATCATAAAAGAATAACCTGAAATTATTCATTTGTATTCTAACATAGCTATTTGTTGCCTCTACAATTATTATTTAGTTGAATGTCTAAGACTAGAATTTTTAAATTTTGCCATTACCAATTCTTACAAAGTTTGCAGGTCTTAACAAATGGATAAACATTGGCTAAACTTAAACACAACAGTAAAGAAAGCAATTGATAGCAACATGATTTATAATCTATAGCTATGAGTTTTTTTGTTTGTTTGTTTGTTTTGAGACAGTCTCAGTTTGTCACCCTTACTAGCATGCTGTGTTGTCACAGTGCACAGTGACATCAAACTCCTGGGCTCAAGTGATTCTCTTGCTTCAGCCTCCCGAGTAGCTGGACTACAGGTGCCCACCACAACACCCAACTGTTTTTAGAGATGGGGTCTCGCTCTTGCTTAGGCTGGTCTCAAACACGTGAGTTCAGGCAATCCACACGCCATGGCCTCCCAGAGTGCTGGGATTACAGGCATGAGCCACCACATCCGGCCCTATAGCTATGAGTTTTATACAACATGGAAGCCTAATTTCACTTGAGAAACTTGTTTTTAGAGAACTGTATACATAAATGCATATACATAAAACAGCAACAAAGAATAAAAAGTAAAAGCTTTTCAGATAATAACCCAAACATAAGAGATGTGAAGAGGCAAGTTATTAAAGACAGCTTGTACAGCCAATACAGAGTATGTATTCTTAAGAGCATGTTTTAGAAGGCAAATTATTGGCTCGGCGCCTGCGGCTCAAGTGACTAAGGTGCCAACCACATACACCTAAGGTGGTGGGTTCAAATCCAGCCCAGCCCCGCCAAACAACAATGATGGTTGCAACCGAAAAAAAAATAGCCAGGCATTGTGGCAGGCGCCTGTGGTCCCAGCTACTTGGGAGGTGGAAGCAGGAGACTCGCTTGAGCCCAGGAGTTGAAGGTTGCTGTGAGCTATGCCACAGCACTCTACCCAGGGGGACAGCTTGAGGCTCTGTCTCAAAAAAAAAAAAAAGAAGGCAAATTATTACTATAAACTAAATTTAAGGGAAATGCTCTTGTTTTGTCAAATAAAAATTTCACTTTCTGACAGATTTCAGGTTATCACACATTGTTGTCATTTTAAAAGTCATTATATTTGTTTGCATGAAAACCACGCTCACCACACTCTCCCTTCGCTCACATCTGGCACGGTCAGAAGACACAATGCTCGCGGTGTCATCGTTGGTAAACTATAGATATTAAATGCAATTAATGAAAAAGCCGCAATTTCACTACTGGTTTTTCTTAATTTTAAGCATATCAAGGAAGGTTTTGGGAAGCATACAAATACTCTATATAAGCAACATAACTGGCAAAATCTATTGTGTACCATTAAATAGGAAAGCTGTTACAAGGCATAATGAACTGTCATTAAAAAGCAAGAAATAGTTCCAAAAGCACAAAGAATAAGGTAGACCCTTGTCTTTTACTTAAGTTAAATTAAAGAATAGGGGGACAAATAAACCAGCCAAAACCATCTAAGGATTTCATGCTTATCTAATGGGATCCAGGCCTTTCAGGATCCCATGAGAATCAATAAATAGCACATACTGGCTCGGTGCCTGTGGCTCAAGTGGCTAAGGTGCCAGCCACATACACCTAAGGTGGTGGGTTTGAATCTAACCCAGGCCCATCAAACAACAATGACAACTGTAACCAAAAAATAGCCAGGCATTGTGGCAGGCGCCTGTGGTCCCAGCTACTTGGGAGGCTGAGGCAGGAGACTCGCGTAAGCCCAGGAGTTAGAAGTTACTATGAGCTGTGATGCCACAGCACTCTACCCAGGGAGACAGCTTGAGGCTCTGTCTCAAAAAAAATAAAAATAAAAAAGGGAAAAAAAATAGTATATACTATTTATTATTACTATTATATACTAAATAGCACATACTATTACTATTTATAAATAAGCTATTTATTGATTGTATTTATTGATTGAATAGTAAATCAATAAATTTACTATTTTAGTTTGAGAGAGAAAATAATATTTTAATTTGAAATAATATAAGTCAAAAGATAGAATTTCCTACCAACAACAGCGCTGAAGTGATGATTCTTATTTTCTTTTATTCACTCCTATGCAACTACTGGAGATGTTTTTAACATTGCCCTACATGGAGCAGTCTTCCTGCTTCATCAGCCAAAGACTAATCTTTGGTACATGTAGGTTTACCTCCATTCTGACATCACCAAGAAACCATTCTGGCATCACTAAGATAATAACTGTGAACACAACTTGCAAATGAAATAAGATTTAGACAGCCTACAAGGGCAAGATTCTACACTTCCTTGAAAATAAGCAGCAGAGAACTCTCTGGTATAGGTAATGTTAAAGACAGTTTGTATTCTAGGTATGGTGGTGGACACCTGTACGCCCTTCCAGCTACTTGGGAGGTTGAGCAGGAGAGAGGAGAGGATTACTTGAGCCCAGAAATTCAAATCCAGCCTGGGCATCCTACTGAAACCCTATCTCTTTTATTAAAAAAAAAAAAAAAAAGGAAAGAGAGAGGGAGGAAGAAAGGGAAGAAATAAATACATTAACAAATTTTGTTTGCAAGAGACCACCATATTTGGGACATTCAAAATGCTACCAGGCCCAAGAACTAACAAATGAATTTTTTTTTGGGGGGGGGGGGGGAGACAGAATCTTACTCTGTTGCCTTCAGTAGAGTACCATGGTGTCACAGCTCACAGCAACCTTAAACTCTTGGGCTTAAGAGATTCCCTGCCTCAGCTCCCCAAATAACTGAAACAATAGTCAACTGCCACAACATCCAGCTATTTTTTTGGGTGCAGTTGTCAATGTTGTTTAGCAGGTTGGGGCCAGGCTTGAACCCACCAGCCCTGGTATATGTGGCCAACACCCTATTCATTGAGCTACGGACGCCCCAAATGAAGTTTTACTAAAAGTAAACTTTCTCCTTAAGAGAAAAAAAAAAATGCCTTTATCTCCTTAAACAACTCATGTAATGTTTTGTTAAATACAGGAGTGGTATTTTTGAGAAGTACCACTTAGAAATGACAGAACTAAGTAAAAGATATATGTAAAAGAAAGCCCAAACAACTCACTTATTCTAGTCCACAAAGTAATGCTGGATGACTGCTTTAATAATTTCTCCAGTTTTGATACTATCCAGGATAACAAGGTAATTTCTAAAATCACTGTTTGCCTTCTAGAATGTACATTAGTACAGTCTTCTGGATACCCAACATACTAATAAACAGCATAATTTAAAAGAGTATATGCTTTTGACCCCATCATTTCATGATGTACAATTTAGTGTGCAGATCTAGTCATAAGCACACAAAAACTATACTTGGCTGATAGTGTTCACTAAGTGTCTGTAGCAGCAAAGATCTGACAACCTAAATGTCTATCAACAGGAGTATGGTTTTAAAAATGTATACTTAGATACTAGTGAAATGATACACTGTTATTTAAAAGAATGTGCTGATATGAAACTACCTCCAAGAGTCACTAAGTGGAGAAGATAAAGGATATAGCTTGTTTTAAAAAAAATATTATTATTGCAAAAAAGAATGAAAAAATCTGTATGCACTGATTCAGAAAGCTACTTTAAGCAAAAAAGACATACTGAGGAGCAGCATGTATATAAACCCATTTATATTCAAAATAGCACTCATACATGCATGAAACATCACTGCAATGCTATACAAGAAGGGCAGCGCCTGCGGCTCAAAGGAATAGGGCAACAGCCTCATATATTGGCAGGTTCAAATCCAGCCCCAGTCAAAAACTGCAAAAAAAAAAAAAAAAAAAGCTCTACATAAGAACTGAGATTACATTTAGGGAACAGAAATGGGGAAGGAGAGACCTGGGGAATGTTACATTCAATTTCCTTTAATATTGTTTTTATAAATTATAAAAACTAATATCATAGAAAAGTTAGGTAATCCTAATTCTCCCAGTTTTGTCTCCTATATTTAAAAAAAAAAAAATTTTTTTTTTTTTTGGAGACAGTGTCTCACTATGTCGCCCTTGGTAGAGTGCCATGGCATCTACAGCTCACAGCAACCTCTAATTCTTAGGCTCAAGCAATTCTCTTGCCTCAGCCTCCCAACTAGCTGAGACTACAGGTGCCCACGACAACTGCAATTTTTACAAAGTTACAGTTGTCATTGTTGTTTAGCTAGCCCGGGCCACGTTCGAATCCACCACCTTCAGTGTATGTGGCTGGCACAGTAACCACTGTGCTACAGGCAGTGAGCCTATATAAAAATTTTTTAAAGTTGGTTATTTATTTTCTTCTTTTACTCCATTAATAAAAAGTACTTGAAGGCAAGTGAAATGGTACAATGCAGGAGGTAAATATAGAAAAGAGAAACATTGGTAGCCAACCAACTGACTTATTACCTACCACTGAATGGACAAGAAGCTTCACACAAATGATAGATATAGAAACTTAAAAATTTCTTACAGCACTGGTTGCAGGCTTCTCTAAGAATTATGTACTAAGGCACATTCATACACAAATTATCCATTAGGAGAAATTAGTGCTTCCGTTTGTGTGCTAAAGGAATGACATAATCCATGCACAGCAGAGTGAAACACACTATATCTTCAATATTCTAAAGTGTGAGTACAGATTAATGAAACAACCAATAGTTTCTAAAAAGCATGCAAAGACTAGACAGCTCACCATGGGACTGCTTACAGATTAATGAAACAACCAATAGTTTCTATAAAGCATGCAAAGACTAGACAGCTCACCACGGGACTGCTTCGAGCTGAACTTGTTCTTGATGAGTAGTAACTGTATTCAGATGGCTATAAAGTTTCCAAGAAGAAAAGGTTTTACAACAATGATCATCTTTTTCTTCTGAGAATACATTAGTGTCCAGGGCCCTAACTTTCCCCTGGTTCCCAGGGTAAAGGTAACTATTACTCTCTGGTGTGGAACTCTACCTCATTCCCCACCCTCAAGATCTACCAACCCTTGGAAGGAGAGAAAGAAGAAGGGAATGGTATGGAGAAGCTCTGCTCAGAACTTCTTCAGGAGGAATAAGCAAAGAGATTTTCCTATGCATACCCTTCATAAGCCATGATTTCTAGCAGGCCTTTTCTCCAGCTTGGGTGAGAGTCACAATTGGCTAACTGAATAAATGGATTACAGCTTGTGAGTAATCACAGGTCAAATTAAATGACTTTCTCTTCGTAAGTAAACTGTTCCCACCTACACTGTCCTCCCTCTTCACCAGCTTCCCCTGTATAGACTTACAGTTCGAGAACCATAAGGATTATATAATCCACCACTGTACAATGATGCCTAAGGAACAAAAACAAATACCATTTATCTATTTAGCATCAAAGTCGTTTAAAAAATGTCTAAACTTTTTTGCAGTACTCAGTGTCAAAAAAATTTTGAAGAATGGTATAAGTGTATAGCCTCCCAAAGTGAAAACTCTGAAGACAATAACACTTATCCATATGCATAAATTGCTGTATCAGTCTCATTATCACTTTACTTTAAAAAATAAAAAATTCCTCTGGCCAGGAGCTGTGGCTTATGCCTGTGACCCTAGTAATCTGGGAGGCCAAGGTAGGAGGATCACTTGAGGTCAGGAGTTTGAAACTAGCCTGAGGAAAAGTAAAACTCCAACTCTACCAAAAATGGAAAAATTAGCCAGGCATGGTGGCATGCACCTATAGCCCCAGCTACCTGGGAAGCTGAGGCAGGAGGATTGCTTCAACCCAGAAGCTTAAGATTGCTGTGAGCTATGATGCTACCTAAAGCAAAGGATGAGACTTTGTCTCAAAAAAAAAAAAATTTCATTGATTCTATTATTTTCTTTCACCATCAAGTTATGAAACTGGGTAAACTAACATTCCTGAATTTAGTCCCTCAAGAGAGGAAATAGGGCAGAAAAGAAAATTGAAGTACACAGAGCATTTTGCCTATTACCACAAAAAAATTAAGTTCTAAAACCTTAGGGTCCCAGGCCATCAGAACAGGTCACAACACAACAAACAGCTTGAAAGCAACAAAACCATAAATCACACATTACGTAGAACTATTGCATTTGCTTTTTTAGTTTGCTTGCTTTAATAAACCCTAGCATTAAAAAGGCTGAGATCATAGCTGTCCCAAAGAAAAATATGACATCTCTTTGAATGAACAGCCATATCCCAAAAGTATTTGAGTAGGGTGGGACCCATGCAAATCTATTTTCTCTCTAAAAATCTGATTCTAAACAATGACTACCAACAGCCAGTAGTATCCACTTCTCTGAAGGGAATATGCTTAATTTTATTACCCTAAGGTTTTATATTTAAGCACAGGGGAGCACATTCTGCAGTAAAGCCATGTCTCATCTCCTTCACTAGTTTTGAAGAAAGCGGTCAAACCATAACATTAATGCCATGACAGTGACCTCCACCAGCAGTGCACATACTGGAAGAGGAAAATACAAACCAGACTGGCACTTCTCAGCAGACCAGAATTTGCAATAGGGGAAGCCTATGAAAAAAGTACATTATTAAACCCAAAGAAAAGTAACTGGTAGCTCTGAAAGAAAAAGATTCCTCAGAAAGTACTAACCCTGTTACTCTTAGATATCGCCAGGGGATCACTGTACAGGGAAGAAGACTGCTAAGAGAGAAAAAATAAAACAAAACAAAAACAAAGAATTGGTCTCTCCTTCAACACTTAAGTTTATTTTATACTCTATAAGTCATTAGCAATTCCTGAATGTTTCAGGTCATTAATTAACACAAGAAGTATGAAAAACATAAGTCATTAGAAATGTTTTTGAATACCACTTGTAAAGGATAAGAAAAATAACTTAGAATAGTTTTCTATAAATGCATTTATGTCCTATTGGTCTTTAAACATTACTGTTAGGCTATGGGATGGCACACTAAGACAACGCTGAGGAAAGGAGGGCCAGGGCACAGGAAGGTGGCCACAATAGTTACCATTAGCTCTTGTGGTATCTTCAGGGATTTTGGGACTCCCAGTGGGCTTAGACTGGTTATTGGAGAAGCTGATAAGTACAGTCCACGTTATTTCTACAAACACTCTTTTCCAAATAAATCAGAAAACTTGCATTTCAAAATAGGCCATGGACAAAGCGCCTTAGTCTAATCAAATAAATTGTACCAGACATAACCAATTTATGCACTAAGAGGGCACAGCATTTTTTAAAGAAGGAATTAAATCTTCCTTTTCTGATGTCATCTGAGGACATAATTTTCAGTTCTTTTTCACAAACCAAACAAGATATGAAGAGTATTTAAGTTTTGTGTGCAGGTTTTGTGAATTGAATTATTCTAAATGTACTATGTGCCACATATATAACCTGTTTTAAATGTATGATGTGTGTAATGCTTTAACAAAACAAGATATTCTAGCAATAAACAAATAATTACTTTCTTCTTGTCCTATGTGTACTTCAGATTTTCACATGGAAGCTTTTTGAAAGTGTACCCACCATGAAGTGTACAGATGCCTACAACTTATTTTGAAATGCATCAAAAAATAAGATGAAGTGATGGACAGAGACAAATAGATAATTATGTGATAAAGTAAATATAATAAATTGCATAATTTAAATGGTAGGCATGTGTGTTAGCTATACAAGTCTTTGCGATTTTTTGTATGTTTAAAAGTTCTCATTAAAAAAACTGAAAGCCAAGCACAATGACTCGCACCTATAATCCCAGCACTTTGGGAGGCCAAAGTAGGAAGATCTAAGGCTGAGAGTTGAAGACTGGCCTGGGGAACATACCGAGACCTTGTCTCTACAAAAAAAAATTTTAATTAGCCAGGTATGGTAGCAGGTACCTATAGTCCCAGCTACCCGGAGGCTGAAATAAGAGGATCACTTGAGCCCAGGAGTCCAGATACAGACTGGGTAACAGAGGGAGAGCGTGTCTTTTAGAAACTAACAAACAAGCAAACAAAAATTAAAAAAATAAAAAATTAGTACTCATTTACAAACATGGTGATCTAATAGTTTCCACTGTTTAAAAGACACTCACACAGTAAGTGACAGGGTTACCAAAAACTGGTATATACACAGCCATTTAAAATTAGTTATAGCAAGTCAAAATGTAAAATAGAGGATTAGAAATATGTTAAAGGTGAATAAAACACATAAAGACAAAAACTTTAAACAAACCCGACTGTAGTAGGCAGAGGAGGGTTTGCTATGTTTAAGACTGCTATAATTTCTCTGGTCAAAGTAAAGGCCGCTCTGCAAAAGTAAAATGAAACACATTTTTCTTAGGTTAAATGTTACCCAAACAATTATTTCAAGTTTCTCAAAAAAGATTGGTGTTAATAATTTAACTGTTTTCAAACCAAGTCATTACTAATTTTTTTACTTTAAAAACAAGACAATAAATCCTCAGGCAAAATGGAATGCAAATACAGCAGAACCTCCATAGGTAACCAGCTCCTTAAGGTGACCTAAGTTTCATAGACCAGACATGCATTACATGTAGCTATCAGTATAGTAGGCCTAGTTCCTTATGTTGATCACCTCGGTAGACCAGTTTGTTGCAGTTTACCGTGGGTGGTCAACTTATAGAAGTTCTACTGTAATTGACTTTATGTCATGCTTAAGAATGTCCTTGAGGGGCGGCGCCTGTGGCTCAAAGGAGAAGGCCGCTGGCCCCATAAGCTGGAGGTGGCGAGTTCAAACCCAACCCCGCCCAAAAATTGCAAAAAATAAAAAAAAAAATTTGTTAAAATGCCTTTGAAAACTCTAGGACAACTAATTACCACTTTTATAATCTGTTTGGCAAAGCCACAGAAATAATTCAAGAATTACTATATTTGGTCCCAAACTTTTCATAGTCTACTTGTCAAAATACTAATCAAATTAAATTACCAAAAGAGAGAAAGAAAATGTGACTTGAATTCATTTTTAAGACACTACACAAAGCAAACAATAATTTTACACACTGTGGTTCTCTGAGGAAGAGAATTTTAATTATCTCTAAAATTCCCTTTTCAGACTGGGCACAGTGGCACACGCCTATAATCCCAGCTCTCTGGGAAGTCTAGAGAGGTGGATTACTTGAGTTCATGAGTTTTAGACCAGCCTGAGCAAGAGTGAGGCCCTGATTCTAAAAATAGAAAAACTAACCAGGTGTCATGGTGGACATCTATAGTCCCAGCTACTTGGGCGGCTAAAGCAACAGGATCACCTTAATCCAAGAGACTGACGTTGCTGTAAGCTATAGATGACACCAGTATTTTACCCAACATGACAGAGTGAGACTGTCTCAAAAAAAAGAAAAGAAAAGAAAAAACGGGGGGCGGGGGGGAGAGAAAAAAAATTCCCTTTCAAGGTGGCTCACACCTGTAATCCTAGCACTCTAAGAGGCCAAGATAGGAGGATCACTTGAGCTCAGGAATTCAAGACCAGCCTGAGCAAGAGGCAGACCCTGTCTCTACAAAAAATAGAAAAAAAAAAAAAAATTAGCTGGGTGTTGTGCCAGGCACCTGTAGTCCCAGCCAGAGGGTAAGGTAGGAGGATCACTTGAACTCAGCTAAGTGAGGTGAGCTGACTGCCATGGCAGTCTAGCCTGGACAATAGAGTGAGATACTATCTCCCCCAAGAGAAACAAAAATTCCTTTCTAACTTCTGTAGCCATCATTTTTACTCAAGGTTAAACAAATTCAGGCAATCCCTGACTTAAAGCCTCCTTCTCCGCTAATGACACTAGAGTCAGGCACACCCCTATGCCTACCCTGCCATACCACTCCTAGCCCTGCCTTTCTGCACCTCTCCCCATTCATACCGTCAGCTATTTCCATGGCTCACCTCTCCTCAGAGATCCAAATACCCTACTATCCAGGGCCTCTTGTTAATGTCCTCTCCATTATGTTCTTTATTCCTTCATCCCTTACACCAGCCAAAGGCTCCCAACCCTCTCCTGACTCCTCCCATGGGAACCCTGAACTGGCAGGGAGCTTGGGAATGCACTTCCTTTGCCAGTACTATTACAGCCTAATAAGAATCAAGCGTTCCCAGAGCATCAAGTAGGCCTTCTGCAGACATTTTTCTCCCACAGAAATGTTGTTTAGCTTTGTGGCCAGAATAAAGACCATATTGATTCTGCAGTTTAATTACATTGTAAAGGATTTCTATAAGCTAGCATGAGAACTCTGCCATTACATATTTATTGTTTGTATCAGAAAATACATTTCAAGTTCCCTATAAACATGGTGAATGAAACTTATCCAATGAGTTTGATACTACCTATGATACTATAAGTTAGTTCAGATTTCTAAAATAGGGATGAGAAGCTCACTAAAACTATTCTTGAGATATATTCCATAGAACAGTTAATAAATAAAAATACTGGCTCAGCGCCTGTAGCTCAGCAGCTAGGATGCCAGCCACATACACTGGAGCTAGCAGATTCGAAACCAGGCCAGGCCTGCCAAACAACAATGATAACTACAATAAAAAAATAGCCAGGCATTGTGGCAGGCGCCTGTAATCCCAGCTACTTGAGAGGCTGAGACAAGAGAATCACTTAAGCCCAAGAGTTGGAGGTTGCTGTGAGCTGTGACGTCACAGCATTCTACCGAAGGCAACGTAATGAGCTTGTCTAAATAAATAAATATATATATGTAAATAAATATACTTGTTAATAAGCTTCTTGTGATACCTTATTAATTTTATCCCCTGGGATTAGTAAATGTTAACTGATATTAAATCTTATAAATGACAACAAAATTATTTTTAATAAAGTTCTGATAATATTAATGTTTCAGCAAGTTTCAACAATGCCTTAGGAGCATTCATAATTCTTAAGTCCCCTAAAAGTAGTAAGTGAATTATGATATGAGACACAACAGAACTAACCAGCAGGTCTTTATGAGAACCAGAAGACCTCTTCTTCGTTCCATAAGAGTGACTGTAAGAATGATTCTGGAAGTAAATACGTTAACTTTAATGATTATACAGCGAAATTATAAAAATAATTTGATAAAACTAAGCTTAAAAATTTACACACACAAAGATCTGTATACAGATACAGAGCAGTTAACGTGCAATCTATTTCCACCTGATTTGCTGCCTTTGACTAGCTAAGATATGTGGTCTTTCTACACATTTGCATTACCCTCTTGCTGCCCCAGGTATGTATACAGACTTTCACCCCACATCTCATTTGAGTCCCTCAATGATCTTTATAAAGGCATAGACAACAAGAGAGTTCACCTCCTTCTATCATAATCCTTACCCAAAGGCCAAAAAGCAATACTTTGAATCAACCAAAACAGGACTGACACAACAAAGAACATGACAGTGCAGTGCCCCAGACAGTCCTTTTACCCCCTGTGAGCAGATCCACAGCATGTGCTACGCAGGAGGAAAACAGCTAAGATGATGTGGATTGCCCAGCATAACAGCAGCTTTACTAAACAGTCAGCTTCAATATCTAACTTCTCCTAGGAGTACAAAGTGAAGTATATAGGGTGAAGGATGGTGATAACAGCCATACTACTAAATAGGTCAATTGATAGACAAGAAATCCAATCTAGGTATATACTACTTACCTGAAATACGAGGGTACAGCTAGAAATGCTTTACCTATCAACAACCAAAGGCAATAGACTATCTACTCTTGACAAAGCATTTCACATATGTATACTAGATACCAAATCAATGATTATAAACTCTTTTTTCCATTCCTGAATACACATCTCTTCTTTTATATATTACTCTGAACATTATTTAAAAGTTTTCTATATAGCACAGTGAAGGGACTCATGCATATAATCTTAGCATGGTGAGAGGATCTCTTGAGCTCAAGAGTCCAAGATCAGCCTGAGAAAAGTGGGACCCTGTCTCTACTAAAAATAGAAAAAAATTAGCTGGGCCTGACAGTCTGGGCCTGATGGCTTGCCCCTGTGGTCCCAGCTACTTGGGAGGTTAAGGCAGAAGGATCACTTAAGCCCAGGAATTCAAGATTGCTGTGATCTCTACCCAGGATGACAGAGTAAGATTCTGTCTCAAAAAAAAAAAGAAAAAAGAAAGGCATTGTCTATATATAGTCTAGAAACTCAGGAAACCTATTGAAATAATATTAACTCAAGAAAAATAAGCTATAACTTAACTTCCTTGAGTGATATACCACATTAAAATAAATCAAAGTAAACCAAATGCTTGCACATAACTCATGTCTTAGGTGTCATTTATCACTACTGGATGTTGAGCCTGTGTTACTGTAATTCAGTTCTCTATTACAAACATGTCTTTGAGGGCAATGAGTATATGTTGGGTGGGTGGGTGGCTGGCTCATCATTTTAAGAAAAGATGTTACTAGCAATCTTGGTCCTCCATAGGGGAAAAAAAATACATAAATATCTGATCCTGAAATTCCTTTAGGAAAAAATTACTATTCCAATGATAAATTATGCCAGTTATAAAGCAATAGTTTTTGCTTTGTTAGTTAATCATTTTCACTAAAAGACCATAACAAAAGCATGAAAGTCATAATCTATGGTTAGCATCAATAGGTTTTTACAAAGTAAAACTCCACATTTAACACACACTCATGCACTACATACTAATGATGAAAGTCTTGATGGTCTATCCTTGAGCACATCATACTGGATTTCAAGAAAACATGAAAGTTGGTTTATTTCCAAATTCAGAAATATAAGGAGGAAAAGAAGTAACATTTGCAGTTATTAAAAATCTATCACAATTTAAAAGCAAAAAGTTATTAAACATGAAAGCTAATAAATTTGAATTAAAGAATATTCTTCCCTCTACTCTTTCCTAGTATAAATTACTTCTAAACAGTATATATGTGTATATATATATAAACTGTATTTTTATTTTTCTTTTAACTAAGATTAATAATCAATAATGGTGATATGATTCAATCTCAGTATACTTTAGCACAAAACACTTTAAGGAAGTCTTTAAATACAAGAATTAAGCTTTTTTTTTTTCTGAGACAGAGTCTCAAGCTGTCCCCCTAGGTAGAGTACTGTGGCATCACAGCTCACAGCAACCTCTAACTCCTGAGCTCAAGCGAGTCTCCTGCCTCTGCCTCCCAAGTAGCTGGGACCACAGGTGCCTGCCACAACGCCCAGCTATTTATTTTTTGGTTGCAGCTGTCATTGTTGTTTGGTGGCCCCGTGCTGGATTCAAACTCACCACCTTACGTGTATGTGGCTGGCACTTTAGCTACTTGAGCCATAGGCGCCGAGCCAAGAATTAAGCATTCTTATATCAAAGATGCTTTACTTTTATTATAGCGACTGTTGCCATCATATCCCATCATGTGAAAAATGACAAACGCAAGAAATAGACAGGCAAAAAGGCAAGAGCACATAACTAACACAATCAAGCCTACAAAAAGAACAACTGCAGCACCAAAATGGGGAGAGTTCCCTTAGATCAGCGTGGGGACAAACACCTGAAAAACGTCCCTCCTCAAGAAAATCCTAAACAAAAGATTTGTTCAGAGCAAAGTATGGAGTACAAAGTATACAAACACATGTGACGTTAAATATAACTCAAAGAAAAAGATACAAAATTCATGGCATAACTGGAAAATTTGCATTTCATGAAGGATCCTTTACAAATTAATATGTGTAACACTATATTTCAAATCCAAGAAAATAAATTAAATAGTAACTATGTAGATTTATGGTTTCCTAACATTTTTCTTAAGCATTCTAGCTTACATTTTTAAAGCTATCTTACCCTGAAAGTCAATATGTAAAACAAAATGGATAAGTTCATTATGTAATTTAAATATTGTTTTTGCTAAAAATATCTTCCTTTTAATTCCTACATTTATTTAGGATTTTAGGGAATGCTACTCAAAAGCTCAAATTAAAGTAACATTTTCCTATGTGTAACTTTTGCAAGTCATTTGTGGTTCATAAAATCAAATTTAACAAGTTCAAACAGCATTTTTTAAATGAAATAAAAGAAAAAATATTAGAAGGTGTCTGTGCACATTAACAATAAATATTTTATGAAACTTTTGTTCAATAATGCTTCATACACTAAATACATACAAACATGCATGCATTGATCTGCATGTGTATACTGATTCACGGCATAAAATGTATTTCCTGTTGTAGAGATCACAATTTCTGAAAGCTTAAAATGTATTAGAAGATCAAATCACATAATTTAGTTCTAATAAGACATTAAAATAATAATTTAGACAAAACAAAGTCCATCCTTTCATGCTTACTGAGATGGTCATTTGCAAAAGATAATACAGAAACCTGAAAAAAATACATATATATGTTTTACAAGTATAAGGCTAAGTGGTACAATTTGACCACTGGCACGAACTCACTGAAAATATTCTTGTAATAGATACCAAAAGTCCTGGATTAACATATCTGCATTTGCATGCTTTTCTTATATTATACTGAAGCTAACGGAAAATACAAGCAATGAAGAATGTTATTATTACAAAATCTTGTTGCCAATTTTTCTGAAATGCATAAAGGTATTCATTTGCTAAATGGTATGTAATGGTAAACTGTTATTCTATGATAAGTAACATCCTCATAAAAGTAAGTTCTTTCTCTATAAAAATTTCATTTACTTCTTTTCTCAATTAATGAGCATGTACCTCTTCTGTTTAAAAACAAGAGCAACAACAAAAAATCCAGCCCAGTGTCTCAGTCTTGTAATCTCTGCACTTTGGTGAAAGGATCACTTGAGCCCAGGAGTTTAAAGTCGCAGTGAGCTATGATGTCCCTACTGCACTTCTCTAGCATAGGCAACAGAGTATTACTGTCTCAAAAACAAAAACAAACAAAAAAAAGAATAAACTACATATTATTCAATTTTACGCAAGTCACACAGTCTAGTTATATAAACTCTTCCAACCTCCTAACCAGGTAAGTTCATTGAAGAGAGTAGCAATGCCTTACTTCATCTCATCCTCTCTGTAGTACCAATGGCAAAGGATTTATAAAGCTAAATTGAAATTAATCTGTTTTAATTTTCCCTTTCCAAAATATAATGCAGATTCAGCTTTAAAAAATTCCAGGTTTAAATACTTATTACACCTACCTGGTAGAGAAAGCCATAATTTGGACCTACCAATAACTATTAAAAAAAACAAAAAGAACCCTGCCAATAAGTGAAATTGGTATGTATGTTGCTTTTAAGAAGAGGATTCATCACTCTGGGAGCCCAAGGTGGGTGGATTGCCCTGAGCTCACAGGTTCAAGACCAGCCTGAGCAAGAGCAAAACCCTGTCTCTAAAAATAGCCGGGTGTTGTGGCAGGCACCTATAGTCCCAGCTACTTGGGAGGCTGAGGTAAGAGAATCACTTGAGCCTAAGAATTTAATATTGCTGTGAGCTGTGATGCCATCGCACTCTACTGAGGCTGACAAAGTAAGACTCTGTCTCAAAGAAAACAAAAAAAAAGAGGATTCATCAAAGGAAGGAAAACTGAAAATATGAAGGGCTCAGTTTACATTTCTAAATATGATAATACAGTATGTTTTTTTAAATTTTTCAACTATCAGACAAATTTATCTCAAAGTTTTCATTTGGAAACAAAATAGAAAGGTACATACAGCCTAAACATTATAGAAACAAAGTTCAGCAAGCATCAGTTTCTATTAGCATGTACAAAAGTCAACAGTGAATGCATAAGGCTCGGCACCTGTGGCTCAAGCAGCTAAGGCGCCAGCCACGTACACCTAAGGTGGCTGGTTCGAATCCTCAGCCTAGGCCCGCCAAACAACAATGATGGCTGCAACCAAAAAATGGCCGGGCGTTGTGGCAGGCACCTGTGGTCCCAGCGACTTGGGAGGCTGAGACAGGAGACTCGCTTGAGCCCAGGAGTTGGAGGTTGCTATGAGCTGTGATGCCATGGCACTCTACCCAGGGGGATAGCTTGAGGCTCTGTCTCAAAAAAAAAAA
>CAUYQV010073882.1:0-22679 GCA_963574575.1 Galagoides demidoff | reverse complement strand
CACAGCAACCTCCAACTCCTGGGCTCAAGCAAGTCTCGTGCCTCCGCCTCCCAAGTAGCTGGGACCACAGGCGCCCGCCACAACACCCGGCCATTTTTTGGTTGCAGCCATCGTTGTTTGGCGGGCCCAGGCTGGGGATTCAAACCCTCCACCTTAGGTGTAAGTGGCTGGCGCTTTAGCTGATTGAGCCACAGGCACCGAGCCGAGATGCATCCTGTTTATTATCCACAATGGGAACTCTCCTGAGGGAGGGAGGTGGAGTTAATGTTTATCATGCATCTTTTAGCTTTGCTGAGGAGAGGCCGTGCCTGGGAAACCCGGGCAAAGGGATGTTTTAAAAAAATCAGAAGCAAAAGTGAGCAACAGACCCCTTCTGTATGTGTGTAGATGTATATATGTATTATGATGTACAGATTATGTATAGATTATGTATGTATACATATCTGTGTGTATATATTATATATATGTAATGCATTATTCAGACATCCTCAAACTATGGCCTGCTGGCCACATGCAGCCCACCAAGGACATTTATCCGGCCTGCTAGGTTTTTTTGCCGCCACTGCCTGTCCTGCTTAGCAGCCAACTCGTCCTGGGGCCCACAGTCCAGCCCTCCAACGGTCAGAGGGACAGTGAACTGGCCCCCTGTTTAAAGTTTTAGGACTACTGCATATGTTGTTAGGCATTAGAATGGGTTAGTGAAATCTAAGCAGCCCAGGAGACCCATAGCTTATACCTCTTTATAAGTATGTCTTTCTTTAACTGGGACACCCAGAGCCTCTCCACGCTGTTTTTAAATAGCCCTACTGAAGAGAGAATGTTCCAGAACAGGACACCATCTCCTGGCTAGCAACTATCCTGACAGCACCCAACACTGAATATTGATTGCTTCACAAAACAAGCACGGGCTTAATTAAGACAAATCGCCACTGACTCAAACATTTGTTTCATATTAGAAAAGCCCAGAAAGGTTTTTATGTTAATTCCTCTGAGTTGAAAGAAAAATTAGAAGCTAAAACTTTGAATTTAACATATTCTCTGTTAAACAGAAAAAAATGTAACAACAGTGTGGTAATTTCCATTACCGATGGCTTAAAAGCAGTTGTAATTCTGGTGACTTTCCAAATAATTAGATTCTATTCATTCTTTGGAGTTTTTTTTTTTTAATGTTTCTTATGTTATGTTCAAACTGGATGATTATTGGGACTAATTAGTATTTTTCTGGCATCTTCTGAAGAATGACCTCCATGGTCTAAATTTAATATTGAAGAGTCTGTTCCAAAGGGTTGGGGAGCTTCAGAAATGTGCAAAAAAAACAAACAAAAAAACCCTTCTTCTGTTGCTCCAGACATTCAATTATGTTGTGTTTAACCCCACAGTAGGTATTTGTCCCCTCCCGAAATATAAACTTCTCAATGTTTGCAAATAAATTTGCTCCAGATGTATTCAGAGAGTTATTACTATTGGGTTCCATACAATTAGTTTATTTGTTCGAAGCTCCCAAGAAAAATATACTCATATAATGACAGGAATTATGATCATGCCAGAAAAAGAGTTCCAAAAGTGCTTTGGAGGGGGGCCTAGGTGCTGGCATCAGCGCCCAGTCTCCCAAGGGGAGCACTTCAAAGGTGAACACACTGTCACCAGCAATGAGGTACACAGTGCCCTTTCTAGGACGAGTTCAGAAACTTAATTATCTGACCACGTATATATATGTGTCTATATATGTGTGTGTGTGTGTGTGTGTGCATTTTTTCTACAACTGGAAGCTATTATACACACTCTTCCGTGCCTTATTTTTTACTTAAATACCTTATCTTGGAAAATTTTCCATATCATTCATTGCAGATAGATCTGAGTGTCATTCTTTTAATGGAGGTGACAGAATTTATTTTACTAATCCTGAATTGCAGCCGGTCTTTTATAAGTAATGCCACACGGAACCTTCGTGTCTATAGGATGTTGCGTGTGTGTTAGAATATATGATTCTGGCATTACCTCAATGTGCAACTGGTGTAGCAAATTTCTTTCCAAAGATTTTGCACCAGTAAACATCTCCCCAACAGCCATTTGAGCAAGCCTGCTTTACTTTGCATATTTTCAAATCTTCTGAAAAAATGCTAATTTCTTTCTCTATTGTCTATAAGATTTGGCATGATCTGTTTTTTTGAAATTATCTGTTACTTTCATTTATAAATATTGGTTGTCTACTTTTTTGAGACTTTGGAAAAAACAAAATAACAAGAAGTTAACTGATCAAAGTAGTCTATAATAGACATACTTCTGGCAATGGGAATGTTACTTTCTTTGCATTATTACTATTATTATTGCTTAATATTTTGTTTCAGCAATCATCTCATTTCTTTTCTGAATGTATTTGTCTTCATTCGTTCTTTATGAGGTTTTTGTTCTCAGTCCTTATGTTAAATATTGGTATTGTCATTAAATTTAGCCTTTTTGATTCTGTGAAGGCAAAAGTGGAAACCTAATATACACATGTATAAGTAAGAAAAATTAATTTAAAAAAAGGCTAAAAATAATTTCTTTTGCTGTTTTAATTTGCTAATTAATGTAAGGAATATTTTTGAGTAATATTTTATGTTTATGAGGAAAAAGTATTTATTTATGGGAAAAAAATCAGTTAATATCATTTTTGCATTTTTTCAACCAAGATCTTGGTCTCTCACTAAACTGCAAAAACTTTCTAAATGCCAGGCATGTTAGGCTTTGTTTGTGTGTGTATGAATACACACACAGTATATATATATTATCTTGCCTTACTCCAACTTCCAACTTTTTCTGCTACTTTTGAGAGAAATTATTGTTTTTCAAATTTATTTCATCAGATTTATTAATTGCTTGTTTGTGGTGTCTGAGTTTTTGGTTTGTTTAGATGACTCTAGACCAGGTACAGTGGCTCACGCCTGTAATCCCAGCACTCTGGAAGGCTTAGGCATGTGGATTGCCTGAACTCAGGAGTTTGAGACCGGCCTGAGTAAGAGCAAGATACTGTCTCTAAAAATAGCCGTGTGTTGTGGCAGGCACCTGTAGTCCCAGCTACTTGGGAGGCTGAGGCAAGAAACTTGCTTGAGCCGAAGAGTTTGAGTTTGCTGTGAGCTGTGACTCCATGGCACTCTACCAAGGTCGGCGAAGTGAGACTCTGTCTCAACAAATAAAATAAAAACGAAAATTAAATTAAAAAATAGAAATGCCTCTGATACTCTAAGGTTTTCTTTAAAATTTTATCCATCTCTTCTAGACTTAATGTGTTTTTCCCCTTTTATGCTTAAATGTTTGATCTGTGTACAGTTCTCTTTGTTGGGATAACTGGGCTTGTGGGTTTTGTTTCTTTTTAAAAATGTTTTGGTCACGTCACTCCATAGACGGCGTGATCTGTGTGTTCCGGGTTGTTTGAAATTGCTATCTTTATTAAAAAACAAAATTTCAGTACCTACTGGGGGCAATTTCAGGATTCTCTATCCTTATATTGATCTGTCTAATCACACATCTAGATTAAGCTTTTATTAATATTACTGAATACCTTGCTTCCCTATAAGGAATGTTCGTCTACCTCAGTGCTTTTAGAAATATTTAGATGAGTCTCATGGCTCTTTGCCCCATATGAACTTACGTTAATACATATGAACATATATAAAGTTTATAGTTATTTATAGTATATAAATATAAGATTCATGTATTACATTTAACTAATTTTATATAATTATAAATTTTATATGTAATATATATATTTATAATTATATAATCATATCATATAATATACAGGGTGCCCATATTTGTGTGTAATAAATTATATTATTATATAATATGAATATTTTATATATATACTTATATCCAACCGATTCTGGTCATACTACATATTTGATATTTTCCAGATATACACACACTTCTGCAAACTATCACCTCTCTTCCCTTCTAATTTCTTTTCCAAATTTCTCTCTTTGTCCAACTGAATGGACTAATAATTTGAGAACAATGTCAAATCACAACGGTGACAGCAGGCATCCTTATCTTGTGCTGACTTTAATAGGATTTTTGTTTCCCGAATGTTTTCATAGGAATTAAGGTGCTGGTTCGTGGCTGAAAATACTTATTTTTTTAATAATAAAATTGTCAGTGCCTTTTTATTGCCCATTTTCATCAGCATAGACATTGAGTTTTATCAGATCCATTTCGGCTCTCAGAGACCACATGGCTTATGCACGCTCTGATTTATTATCAGGGAAATGGCATTAATAGATATTGAGCCTTTCCTGTGTTTCACAGGACAAGCCAGTTTTGAGCCTCACGATAATTATGAAATTGGGTAATATTCCAAGGTCTTTATTCTTCCACCATGAGCATCAGTGCTGGGCGGGTCCCTGGTGCTCAGGCCAGGAGCTCTGGAACCGACACGCTCTCAATGAGCCCCACAGCGAGGCCTGAGTTCACTCATCCATTCAGACACGCGTCCTGCTGAGGGGCAGACACCAGTGTAGGAAACGGAACAAGACAGTTCCCATTTCTGACCTCCCAGAACCTAGAGATTGGCATGTGTCTCCCTTTGCTCATGACCAATGGCATTTCTGCTTATTCTTGTTCATACTCCCCTAAAATTTGTTTTACAAGATCAGACAATTCAGTTCTCAACCTCGAAGAGCCCTGCATGCTTCCCTGCTGACCATCACTACACTCCCCTGTCAGGTGCTTCCTTGCTGGGCACCGACGCCAGCACCCAGTCCACCCTTCAAAGCAATTCCGGAACTCTCTCTCAGGAATGGCCATCAGAGCTGTCACTGGGTGGGCGATCAGACAATTAAGTTTGCAAACTCATCCTAGAAGAAGTGCTGCCTGGTTGCTGAGTATCAGTATTTTCCCCTACGAGGCTGTCCCCTTGAGAGCTCTGCCGTTGATTCCAAATTCAAAGTGAACCCAATACGCTGTTGAAAAACATACCGGGTGCTCAAAAGCAGTGTGCACATTTTAAGAAAGGAAAAAATTGCATTAAAATTGTCATACTCAAGTTGCCTTTGTCTTCTGCAATTACAGGAGATAAAAGATATGATATATAATCTAACAAATGTCATTGGTATATATCGAGTATTGCAATTTTTTTTCAGTTTTTGGCCAGGGCTGAATTTGAACCTGCCACCTCCGGCATATGGGGCCCGCGCCCTACTCCTTTGAGCCACAGGCGCCACCCCAGGGTCCTATTCTTGATGGCATCTCACTTGTCCCCTGGAGATTTTACTCCCATGTGTGAGTGTGCCTTTTAAATTAAGAAGCAAGTTAAAATGAAAAACAAATGAAAGCAGAAAAATTAAATAAAAGGCATTCGATTCACCTCACTGCTTTGATGGTTCTGTCCCTTCTCCCCTCCCCCGGGATCATTCTCTTTCGAGAGGCAAACAAAAGCTGACAGCCTCTGGGATATTCTCCCAAATAAATATAGAATAGTTACTGGGCTATAAACCAAAATTAATCTTACTTTTGTCCTGAGTGAATTCATAATTTAATATTTCTTTGACAACTCAGGAGATGTATGAGAGATTTGCAGTGCCTTATCCTTGCTCTTACGACTGACAATTATTGTTTTGCATGCACCGTGCTGAAGTATAGGTCAAAAATTTCAAAAGGGGGTCTTTTAAAAGAATGCTAATGAAAGCAGCACTTCTAATAGTCTTCTGTGGCTTTTTATATTTCCATCGATACCATATTTTTACTTCATATTCCCCATTACATCGAGGAGAAGTTATATTCATATGTCCACAAATGTATATCTATATTCATATATATGTCTGTGCCACGCAATATTGGGCTATGTATTATATAAACGTACAATATACCTAATGACTTTAAAGTAACACTCTTGGTAATAAGCATTAGCTCAGTCAAAAATGAAACCCAGCGCTCATTTGCAGGAATTTCACAAGCCATAAAATTCATGTCTGATTCCTTTGAGTTCCAGGAAGAATAATACAGAGAGATCCCCACCATCGTCAACCGTTTACAACACTTGGCTGTCAGTCTTGAATCTTCCCCTCCCTCACATTCACAAGCCGTCACCTGCAGAAATCCGTCCCCGGCCTGTTCTCTCCTCGGAATGTAGTTTTACGCCACGACATTAAATATCCGTGCGTCTCCAGCATCAGGAGGACGGATGAAAAATTAAAGAATTAAACCAGCCCGCGTATTGCCGGCATGCACAGCAGCTGTAATAAATGCCTGCGTGGTCCCCCCGATGCCACTGGTTCCTATGACCATAGTGCTTAGAGCTGGGTGATATCCCCACTGCAATGGGGAGATGGTGATGAATCCATGGAGTCAGGGATGGGGATGGATTAAGCTCTGTAACAGGTGCATGTGACTTGTATTTGGGTCCCGCATCAGGGACAGAAATTGAGCTACTTATTTCCCCATGTGTAGGGAATGAGCCATTAGCTACCCAGATGTGGCTTCCCTGGGAGGCTGTGGGACAGTCCTGAGAACCCCTCGGTGGGTGAGCAGGTAGAACACGCCTGGCTGTCGGAGAGGGACGGATGCCAGCCGGTGAGGGGCACCAGGGACGAAGCCTTGCTCGGCAGATGAGTGAGAAGGCGCCAGGCTAAAGCGTGTGCATCTTTCCGTGTTGTTCTTTTTGTTGGTTTTTGTCCTTATCGTTTGTCATTGTTGTTGTTTTTCCGGCCCTTTTAAAGAGTAACCTAAGATTATTTTTAGGAACATATTCTGGGAGTAGCCTTGGGGGCCTCAGAGAAACAAAATGATGTGTGTGTGTGTGTGTGTGTGTGTGTGTGTGTGGGTGGGTTGGGTGGGGTGTCTCCACTGAAAACGTCTCCCTGTGACGTGCAGGAAGACATACCAAGCCTTCCTTCAGCAGTGAAGACAGAGAAATGAGACTTAATTTGAGAAAGTCGTGAAAGGAACTAGGTAACCTCCCAGAAAAGCCAGAGCACCTTTGGTGCAGATACAAAGGCAGTGTGTCAGGCGCCCCTAGGAGAGAGTGATCTCTTGTCCTGGCTTCCTCCAGGCTGGAGGCTTCAGGTGGCCGGGGAAGCCTTATTCTCCATCTGGGAACAGAATTGGCAGTGCTGAGGGACCCCGCCCCTGCTGAGATCTCTGCCTACTGATCAAACCCCTCCCCACTGGTCAGCCCCACACCCACCACGGAGCGTATAAAATTCAACACACGGCCTCAGAATTCCACAGCCAGGCTTCTCTCTGGTCCTGTGAAGGCTTAATCTCCTTGCAGTTAAGAAAGAAAGAGAATTAAATGTGCCTTAAAGAGATATTTGTGAGCTACCCAAATACTGAGAAAAACCTGCTGTTACTACCAAATAGAGGAAGAAAGTATTTGCCTAGATACTCGTTCTTTTAAATATATTTTTATTGATATATAACAGCTGTACCTCTTTTGGGAGTACGTGGGGTCTTTGGGTACATGTATGTGACGCTGCTTGTATGAACACTCGTGGGTGTTGTTAACCAGAAGGGTAAGCAAAACATATAGTGTGCGGTGTGTCTGCATCAACCATGAGAAGAGGAGATGGCACATCTCATAGCCACGTAACCCATACACATGTGCGTACCCATACAGCGCCAAGCAAGGCTCCGTGCACTTCACAAATAAACACACATACATCTGAAGACTGCACTAGTCAAAATTCATAAATTTGTAATTATTTGTAATTTGGCGGAGAGTCAGGAGGGAGGGAGGCATGTAAATACCCCAATCAACACGAGGGGCCAATTTCTGTTCTGAGCCAGTCTGCACCATCTCCTTCTTTTAAGGATGGTGCCCACACACAAGGGAGGTCAGGCTCTGCAGAATATGAGGGATGCATGCACTAAAAACACAAATAAATAAAAATCCTTAAAAATCCCGTGTGTATCTGCAATTCAAATGTTACCGGGCTTCCTGAATTTTGTCTGGCAACCCTAATTCAGTGACGGGAGCCAACGTTTCTCCACCCCGTTTACTTTTATGATTCCTTGTTACAGGCGAGCAAAGAATTTAGAGCAAGGAAAGAGACAGGAAGGGAAAAGAAGGGAAAGGAAGGGAAAGAAAAAGGACTTGGCTGTTTTCTCTGCTCCTGGAGAGGAGATTACGGCATCTCAGGAGCTTATCACCCTTCTCATATTTATTTGTTCAGTGTTGGTGACTGTTTTAGTTTCCTATTGATAGCACGAGAGGACACCACCAATCTGGTGTCTTGGAACAACGGAAACCCATTGTCTCAGAGTTTTAAAGGGCAGAAGTGCAAAATGGGTCAGCCGGCCATGCTCATTCAGAAGGCTCGGAAGGAAAGTCACTTTCTTTTCTGCCCCCAGCCTTTCCTGCCTTCTGGAGGCCACCTGCATCTCCTGGCACGTGGCCACACATCACTCTGACCTCTGTTGCCATCCTCACATCTTTCTCTTCCTCTGACCCTCCTCCTCTGATAGAAGGGTCCACCCGGCTAATCTGGGATCATCTACCCACTTTGAAGACCCTTAACGTAGTCATAGCTGCCAAACTCCTTCTTTTTTTCCAGGTGAGATGACATCCTCACAGGTTCTGGGGCTTAATACGTGGACCTCTTTGGTGACCGAGATCTAGCCTACTGCTATTACATAAAAAGAATTTCAATACGACCCTGTTTCTTTCCTTCATGATGTGTCCTAGATATCATGTGGGCAGATTTCTTTGGTCATTTAGGGCGAATGCCGTAAAAGAAAGATTCTATATTTTGGTTCCATTTGTGACAGAATTAAAGAAGATACTCTGTGGAAATTACTGGCTTATTCTGACTGAGAGGCAATGGGGTGCTTTGTAAGAAAAATCATACTTTGCAAAGCACATAGATATTCATTGTTTTACTAAGCAGCTATGTTGCTTAACTCCGTGATCTTCCTTGCCTTCTTATATAAAATGGGAGCTTAATCAATACTTCAGAGAAGCATCTCCATTGGAATAGTTAATGCTTATGATATTCAGCCCGGATGGCCCTGAGAAATGCCGTCATTAAACAAAGGGCCACCTGATTTGCAGTGCATTGCCACTGATTTGCCGGTGACCCGAGCTCTGCATTCAGACAAACCGGCCAGTGAAAAACAAGAGCTCATCTCAGACTTCACACAGGCTTCAGTAAGTCCGTCAGATGTATAACCTAGCCCCCGCCCCCAAAAATAAAGACAAAGAATAATGCAAGTGTTGAATGATAAATGCAGTTAGTACTAAAGAAAGGTAATTTTACTGTGGCTGGGATGATTTGGGTTTAAGAAAAGAAATGAGGCAGAGACGAGACAAGTGAGAGGTTGAAGGGAGATTGGGTAAGTGCAAATACAACCGGCAGGCAGGTGCGATGGGTGTGAGGAACAGCAGAGGGGATTCTGAAACAAGTGTGTAAATAGCAGGCGGGGACAACCAGACAGTGGTGGATGGCCAGGCATCCACAAAGGAGTCCCGTGTCCTCCTAACTCATGTGTTGAGTCTGTGGGCAAAGAGGGTCCATCAGGAGGTTAGAGAAGACAGGTGAGTACCTGAGACTGTGAGAACAGATAATCGGCTGGCGTGGGTTTGCAGAGAAGGGGACAGGTTTACACTGCTGATGGGACTGCAAACTAATGCCACCTTTATGGAAGGGAATATGGAGAAACTGAAAGAGCACAAGGTAGGCCTTCCATTTGATCCTGCAATCGTGTTACTGGGTATCTACCCAGAAGGAAAAAAAACACAGAAAACAAAAACACTTTAGCACAAGGACATTTAGACTAGAGTGTTTATAACAGCTCAGTCTCCAAGGTGTGGGATCAGCCCCAGTGCCCATCATCCCATGAATGGGTTAATAAACTGCTGTATCTGTACACCATGGAATACTCTTTGGCCAAAAGAAAACACGGAGACTTTACATGTTTTGCCACTATCCGTATGGATTTGGAGAACACCTTTCTAAGTATCACAAGAATGGAAGAGCAGGTATCCAATGCATTGATGTAATGTGAAACCAGTAGCTAAACAACTACACGTCCACAGGAGAGAAACACAAGTACATTCCAGTGAGGGGAGGAGGGAGCAGGGAGGGGAGGAAGGGACGGAAAGAGAAGCAGAGAGGTGGGTTAGCGAGCTCTCACCTGACAGGTGCCGTGGAGGGGAGCTCAGCACTGTCCCCGGGTGAAGGGCTCAACCACAACTGGGCCTTTACCTTAGAAACACAGCAATGTAACCTAATCATGTGTACCCTCATATTAAACTGAAATTTTAAAAAAGTATTGACAGTTGGGGAGTTTAGGTTAGTGCCTGTGGCTCAAGGAGTAAGGCTCTAGCCCCATATACCAGGTGTGGTGAGTTCAAGCCTGGCCCTGGACAATTGGGCAGTTCAATTATAGACGTGTGGTGCTCTAGGGGCAGGCCACTTGGCATTTAGTATAAAAGTAGGTTGGAGACTCAGTGGCCTAGTGGCTGTGGCTGGGAGTCTGCAGGGATCAGAGCTCAGTGGCGCAGGGTGAACCCAGGCATGGCTTAAGGACAGGCTGACCTGTAAGAAGTGTTACCAGCACAGGGCTCAATCAAGAAGAGAAACACACCCACGGCTATAGACCCGCGCGTTGATATTAAGATGCAGGTCAACAGAGTGAGATATCGCAATGGCAGACGAAGAAAGAGAGGGCTACCACATCGGACTGCGTTTTCTGAGGTCACTGACAACCTTTGAGAGAGAAGATCAGAAGTGGGGGTGTCTATGTGGGGCACAGAGGTGGGGACAGAAAGCAGACCTCAAGATAACGTATCCATCAATGCTGACAAGGGTGGTGCTGAGACAGCCCTGGGGCCTTGACCCAAAATATAGCAATACTCCATCATTTCAGAATATAAGAATTGCAGGACATTATTGGACAAACAGGGGGATAAAAAGAAAGAAAATGTCCCTTTTGGGAACTTCCAACATCCTCGTGAATGCAGTTTCTCTGCTCCTAGATCAATAGAAATGTGGCTTGTGTTGATGGAGCTGCAGGCTCCTTCAGGGCGGGGGGTGGGACTCATCCACCCCAGGGTTCTCTCAGGGCTCAGCTGGCCTCTGCCCATTTGTTCAAGGTCCATTTTCAGTGTATGAGAGTGAAAATCTCATTCCGGGAGGTGCTTTACTGCCCAAAATCATTATTTCTCTCTCTCTGGGTATTTCATCTCCTGTGCCTTGAAATGGCCCCCGTGGGGTGGGAATCTAGGCACTGTGGCATAGACGCTATCCTTATTTTTATTGTGTTTTAATATACCTTCTAAATTGCTTCCTCACCTTCCAGATCACACAGAGTTTTATTATTTTGGGTTTCCCTGGAAATATTTTCGTTTCGATGGCCTGTTTGAAGAGTGCATATGGTTGCATAAATGTAATTTATTCCCAATTTATGTCTTTTTCCAGAATATGACTGTCAAGAATGGTCGAAATCACAGGTACCGTGTTGTAAATACCCTACTCAGAGCGACAGTACCTGTTACCTATATGCATGTAAATTAGAGATGGGTGAGGGGGGAAAGAGAGTCAGAGACACAGAGAGAAACAAAGAGAGACAGAGACCAGAGAGATGGACAGAGAGACAGAGAGATTTATAGAGACACACAGAGAGGCAGAATCAGAAAGAGACAGAGTACCAGAGACAGAGACAGCACGTGCTATTTCAACGTTATTTATAGGTTTTCTGGAAAATATAATTTTATCATTTATTCCAACTGAATGCCAATGTTCAAAATTTCTAAGGTTATCCTCATTTTGTCTTATATGTGAAGTTATCACGATTAAGTCAAAACAAAGAATTCACTCTTGCATCTCAATTTCCTGGAATTGTCCTAACCTTTTCCAAGTCAATCTTCCCTTCCCTGTCGCTTGAAGCTGAAGAGTAAATTTCAGATCCATTTATCCATTTACCTGCCTTTATGTGCTTAGCCCCGTCACGGCCCTCCCTAAATATGTATGCAAATGTTCTATGCGGTTTCTAGTAGGGGGGAAGATGGCTTGTGTGAGCCTCGTGTTTCGGGCATAAGGAGAGGGGGAAAGAAGCTTTGCCCCTTGATTGCACTGCTGCCATCATCAGGGGGATAATTTAATTCTGAGTGCATCCTTTCTGACCGGAGCCTCGACTGTCATCTGTAATAAGCTCACCAGGTTTTATGCAACACACACACACACACATGACTGGGTCTGCCAAGTATTATTGAAACATAAATAAGCTTTCGAAACTGGACACACTGCAGCCATGGGTCTCACTCTTTTCTAGAAATCATGAGAGAATGGTCAATGCTCTCTCTTCCTGTGCAGTTTTCTCTCCCCCTCGGCTCCAGCCCCATCACCTCTGTGCTCAGTAACGAGGCGTGTTCTGTTACGTGGGCGTGCACTGCTCATCTACAGGGTCTAATTTAGTGCCAGGCACACGTGATGGTTGTTTTTCCATCCGACTGGAGTATGTTGCATCCTTCCTGCGTGAGGGACACAACCACTCAGACTTTTAACCTTATAAAGGTGAAATCTGCAACCCAATTTTGTATGTACCCCCCTATTAATCTGAAATTTAAAAAAAAAAAAGCAGAACCAGCATGTTTTTGCAGCTCCCCGGTGGGGCACTGACGGAAAGTTGGTTCCATCATCCTCTGGGGACATAACGCCTTTTTCCAGAGAGCAGAGACCTTGCAGTCAATTCTGTGATGCACACTTTGTGGGCTGGGAAAACCAATAGACCGACTGCAGCCGTCAGCCCTGCAGAGACGGCTCCCTACCGGGTTCTGCCCAAATTCGATGTTTTAACTGCCCAGTCACCACCGCTAAGGTTTAATTCGTCAAATGCAGATTTCCAAACAGCCTGCTGTCTTTCAGAAACCACCAGAAGGTGACAGGTTGGGGTCTGTGAAGAAGTAACATTATTTTATCTCATTTCATTTTATTTTTTAGACAGAGTCTCACTTTGTCACCCTCGTTAGAATTTCTCACCTCAGATGTTTGGGCTCAAGTGATCTCCTTGCCTCGGCCTCCTGAGTAGCTGGGACTACAGGCATCGGCCACAATCGCCGGCTGTTTTTAGAGATGAGGTCTCGCTCTTGCTCAGTCTGGTCTCCAACTCCTGAGCTCAAGAAATCCACTCGCCTGGGCATGTTATACCCTTGTCATATTCTCGGTACGGTTGCTCACAGAGAAGGGAGAGTAAATATCTCCATGTTAGCTGAATTCTAGCAGAGGTTTCCACCCTCCTCTCGAGGGCTTATCAGAATGCAAACTTCAGCGCCCCCCCCATAGAATGTTTCGTTCAGCTGCTGTGTCTGGGGCGGGACCTGAGAACATGCATTTCTAACAAGTTTCCAAGTGAGGCTGATCAAGCTGGTTTGGGCTCCGTTTGAAAACCTCTGTTCTACAACTTATATTTTACATTTCAACTCAAAAAACTGTACTCAAATAATTCTGTATTTTGGTCTCCTGGTTCATAATGATTACTACCAGTTGTGATTCTTACCATCTCAAAATTTTATTGTTTAACTTTCTCCATTCTAGCATGTTAAAATATTATATTTTTTGGCTTTAAGTGGCAATTTAAGGGAAGAATAAAATCAATGCAGGCATCTGTCCTGATACACCCATGATTACCTTCCTTTCTTTCTTCCCTCCCTCCCTCCCTCTTTCTTTCTTTCTCCTTTTTTTTGAGACAGAATCTCATTCTGTTTTCCCAAGCTAGAGCATCCTGGTGGCACAGCCCACAGCAACCTCAAACTCCCAGGCTCAAGCAATCTTCTTGCCTCAGCCTCCTGAGTAGCTGGGACTACAGGTATGCCCCACTATACCCAGCTAGTTTTTATATTCTTTGTAGCCATGAATTCTTACTATTGCCCAAACTTCTGGCCTCAAGTCATCTTCCAACTTTGGCCTCCTGGAGTCCTAGGATTACAGGCATGAGTCACTGTGCCCAGCCCATAATCTCTTATAATTTAATGTTAGAAGTCGTTTTTTCCCTTTATTGAATTTAATTTTTTTATTAAATCATAAACACATAGATTATGTATACATAATGCATTTATGGGGTACAATGTGCTGATTTCATATAGAATTAGGAATGCTTACATCACACTGGTTAATATATACTTCATCTTGTTGACTTAATTATTGTGGTAAGACATTTATACTCTATACTAATAGATCTGACATGTACCCTTGCATTATGCACCATAGGTGTGATCCCACTATTCACCCTCCCTTGATCTGACCTCGCCGCTGACCTCCAATGCCCCCCTTCTCCCTCCTTCATCTTGGGCCATAGTTGTGATCTATTTTTCATATGAAAGAGTGAGTGATTGTAAATTGGTTTCATAATAGTACTGAGTAGCCCTGAGCATGATAATGTTTTTCAAGGAATACTTCCCAACACATTCTACGAAGCAAATATCACCCTGATCCCCAAACTAGGAAAAGACCGAACAAGAAAAGAAAACTATAGACCAGGAATCCTCAAACTACGGCCTGAGGGCCACATATAGCCCACCTAGGACATTTATCCGGCCCACTGGGTGTTTTTGCCACCACTGCCTGTCCTACTTAGGAGCCGACTCATCCCCGGGCCCAGTCTGGCCCTCCAATGGCCTGAGGGACAGTGAACTGGCCCCCTGTTTAAAAAGTTTGAGACCACTGCTATGGACCAATATCTTTAATGAATATAGATGCAAAAATATTCAATAAGAACCTAGCAAACAAAATCCAGCAACACATCAACCAAATTATATACATGACCAAGTGGATTTTATCCCAGGGTCTCAAGGTTGGTTCAATAAAATAAACTATATTCTATATAGTTTATATTTATACTTTATAAACCTACAAATATAATACTTCACATAAACAAAATAAAAAACAAACACCATATGATTTTCTCAATAGATGCAAAAAAGACTTTTGACAATATCCAGCATCTTTCTTGATCAGAACACTTAAGAAAATAGGTATAGAAGGGACTTTTCTTAAACTGATGGAGACCATCTACAGCAAACCCACAGCCAACATCATATTGAATGGAGTAAAACTGAAAACATTTCCACTCAGATCAGGAACCAGGCAGGGTTGTCCATTGTCTCCACTGCTTTTTAACATTGTAATGGAAGTCTTTGCCATTGCAATGAGGCAAGAGAAGGCGATCAAGAGTATATAAATAGGGTCAGAGGAGATCAAACTCTCACTCTTCACAGATGATATCGTTTTATACCTGGAAAACCTCAGGGACTCAACCACAAAACTCTTAGAACTGATCAAGGAATACAGCAGCATCTCAGGATACAAAACCAATACTCACGAATCAGTAGCTTTTATACATACCAATAATAGTCAAATCAAAAAAACAGTCAAGGAGTCTATTCTCTTTACAGTTGTGCCAAAGAAGGTGAAATATTTGGGAATTTACCTAACAAAGGACGTGAAAGATCTCTGTAAAGAGAATTATGAAACACTGAGAAAAGAGGTAGCTAAAGATGCTAACAAATATTAAATTTCATTTTAAAACCCCTCTTACTTATCTGAAAATGAACCAGGAACATCCACTAACCCACTGATATTGGAGGCACTTCTGTGTCCCGCACACTCACCCTATTGGCTAATGCACACCTGCAGTTCACCTGTCCTGTGAGCTCTTTAACCCCGGGGTCTGGGAGAGCCCTCTGGAGGCTTCCCACCTCACCCGAGTAGGGGAACCTCAGCTGCCCTGAGAAAGGGCTAATCTCCTAAATAAAATCTCTCTCACCTGCAAGGCAGTCGCTTAACTTCTATCCTTTATTTGATTACCAAGTCTTTTATTAAATAATCAGAACTAAAAGTTAAAGAAAGAGATGAGATAAGGAATAAAAGACATCACTGTATTCTAGGACTGCATTGATTTCCTAGAGGTGGTTCAAGAAATCACCGTGGGCATGGTGGGTAGAACAGGTACAGCAGAATCTCTGTTCAGTTGACCATCCAAGGGACTATGACAAGCTGGTGCACACACAGAGGTGGTCACTATATGGAACCAGGCCTGCTGTACTGATATGTACATGTGGTGCATGTCCAGTCTATGGAAGTCAGGTCAACTAGGAGGTGGTCAGTGCGGGGGGGCAGCTATAGTGGTTCTACTATATTTATTCTCCCAGTCCTGGAGCCCAGAAGTCTGAGATTTATGTGTCTCAGGACCACACTTTTTATAAAGCTCCAGGGGACGGTCCTTGCTGTCCCCTTCAGCTCCTAGGGGCTCCAGGGGTCTTCTGGCTTGCGGCTACAGCCCTGCTACCTCTGCATCTTTTATTTCCCCATGAATTTCTTTCTTCTTGGGGTCCTCTCTTATCTTAGAAAGCCTTTGAATTTGGGGCCCATCCAGGATGATCTCAGCTCAAAGTCCTAGTTCAGTAACATCTGCAAAGATCCCTTTTCCAAGTAACATTGCATTCACAGGAGCTGGGTGGACATATCTGGGTGCATACACTATTCAACCAATAGCAAAGGGGGGGGGAGAGATGGAAATGATTAGATTATGGGTTTTGCCACATATTGGGAGATGGGGCAGTGGACTTGGCTGTGGCTGTCCTGCAAATATCGTATACCCAGTATAGGGAGTGAGGATGTCCTTGTTGGCAGAACAAAATGGGACTCCAAGGTTGATTTTATACTTTTTTTTTTTTTGGCCGGGGCTGGGTTTGAACCTGCCACCTCCAGAATATGGGGCCAACCCCCTACCCTTTTGAGCCACAGGTGCCACCCTTGAATTTATACTTTTGCTATCTGTCGCGATCTATACTGGCCTGACGTCAGCCAGGATATTGGAGACATCGCTTGTGAGTGAACTGATGTAAACGGAGCATTATTAGCTTCTGACATCGTGGTACATGGAATAAATGAGGGTGTATTATAGTCTTGCATCCTTCATGCTGGAAGACTCCTATGCCACATTCACCGTGCAGAAAAGAATCTCCATTCTTCAGCTTCTCCTGATCATGTTCCCAGTCACCCAACTAGAAACAATCTCTCCTTCTTCTGGAACCCTCTCAGAGTACGTTTGGTTATTTGGTTATTGTTCTGGATTTTAGCCCCATGAAAAGTTTTCTTTTTTTAGTTATTTGTACACAGTAGGGGCCCTAAATCACAGTTTTCCAAAATAGTTAGAATTTTGGACTTTGCAGGCAATATGGTGTCTGTTACAGCTACGGACTGTATTTTTCTTTTTCCTTTTTTCTTCCCGAAGGCTGCTAACTTTCTCGAAAAGAGCTTACTATTCTGGCTCAAACAGCCACAGAAAATACGTAAATAAATGGGCACAGGTCTGTTTTAATAAAACTGTGTTTACAAGAATTAACAACTGCCAGCTTTGGCCCCTGGACCATCCTTTGGTCTCCATAATCTTCAAAATAAAGAATCATAGTTTTGTCACTTTGATGCTACGATCTTTTCCTATACCCTTCATGCATATTGTTTTTTTGGGTGCCAAGTTGCATATTTATTATAATATAATTATACATTTAATATTATAATAATATAATACAATGTGTACATGTTTATTATTCCTGTTCTGTAGTCATTCTTTGACATAAAAAGTAAAGTACATGTTTTGTTGAATTGTATTTTCAAAGTTAAGCATAAGCTATAAGGCAGATTTTTGACTGGAACAGAGTGGAATACTACTGGAATTACATCATAATAGTCTAGTAATCCTGAAGAGTTTAAGGCTACACAAATTTGGGGGGTACCATGTTACTTATTTTTGTATCCCTGGTTCAAAAGGAAATAATTTCTGACTAGGGAATAATTGAAGAATGTCGAGACAAGGTCAAGAGAGAGAATGAGTCTTTCCAAGAATCACGACTGGAGTCAACATAGTGGTTAATTGGCCATCTCTCAAATAGCATGGATCACCTGCCAATAAAAATAGGACTCCTTAAAGTGAAGACTTGAACAGGCTGTGAGGCTTTGGCTGTTTTTAATATTGCATATAATTAATCAAGAAATGCTCTTTATCCATTTTAAATGTCTGAAATATATACAAAGGGAAATAGGCACCACCCTGTATCTCACCACCTGACACCAACCCCATCAGGCCTTCGGCACCTTTACTTCCAAGAGGCTGTGCATGCATTAGCCTCAGAATCTGGTAACACAAAGACACATATGTATTTCTATTTAAATAATTGCACTATGTTTGAAACCGTTTTCTTTGCTGCCTTTTCTACTTGGCATCGTATTGAGAGCTATTTGTATAACATAGATTCCACACTGAGTAGGCACTCTGCTGCCTTCTTGGGTGTGCATTTCAGCTCTCTCGGAACTATCCTGCCTTGGTGTAAAGGACCTCACATCCTTCTCCCTCTGCCTGCTCCCCACTCTCCTCCAGTCCACGTCTAAGCACTGGTGGGTCCATCAAAATCCCTCCCTACAGATTTTCCCTGGATAATCCCAGCTACTCCTCACCACCTTGCTGGCGATTTACACATCGACTTCTCCATCCCAGACCTGCTCTCTAGACACCCACTTAGTCCTGGGTTCTTCTGAGTACGTTATCTCACAGCCTAAAGTGTTCAAATCTGAATTCTTTTCTTTCCACCCCGTTATTATATTACACCAGCCCGAGTTTCCGTGGCTTTGTGGATGAGTCTGCCACCTACCTGGTGCCTCGTGTTAGAAATGTGGGGGTCATCGAGCTTGAAAAAAAAAATATGGGGTCATCGTTAAGGCTTCTTTAATAGTGGGTAGGGCAGTTCCATTCCCCTAGCACATCTCTTCAAAGTGGTCTTGATATTTTTATATCTCAGAGACAAAGGTATGATATATTTCAATATATCAAGTTGCAAAAACAAAACCAAACAAAAAGCAACCCAGGTCTCTGAAGCTGGAAGGTGCATCGGAGAGATTCACATTCTGATTCAGACAACAGAAAAACAAAGTTAACCTGGCTTCAGGGATGAGCGGTTAGCTGATGTGATCACTCAGTGATGCCCGGGTGTAGCCAGGTTCATCCCACCTTTTTCTAATGCTGGGGCAGCCTACCCCATGAGCTCCAGACTTTCACCTTCAAACTTCACACTGCCTTTAGTTTATAGGGTAGGGGAACGGCTCTGTGCCTCAAGATTCATAGCCAGATAAAAGGAGAAAAGGGCTTTTCCAAGTCTATCTTTTGTCTTTTAATGTCGGAGCCTATATGGTCTCAACCAGTCAAAGCAGCAAGGGAGTCTGGGCATGGATGACCTTAATAAGTCTTATTACTTTCCCAGACAACGTTGAGGTCTCTTTAGAGGGAGGTATGAAGAGCAGAAAGTGGAAAACAGGGACTGTCATGGTGACTCAGCAGCTAATAAAGGAACCTGGTGTGCAAATGTTGATATCATCTGGAAGTGCTCAGCGCTGAGCAGGCCCTCAGTAAGCAAATCCTGTCATCATTGCCACGCCCATCATCACCGTGTCTTTAAATTGATACAGGGTCTCTTTCTATCACCCTGGATGGAGTATAGACACATCATCCGAGCTCTTGGCAGCCTCAAAGTCCTGCGCTCCAGTCCTCCTACCTCAGCCTCTCGAGGAGCTGGGAATGCAAGCTCACACCACCATGCCCACCTGACTGTTCCATATTTTGTATAGATGGGTCTTGCTCTTGCTCAGGCTGGTCTTGAACTCTTGGCCTTAAGCAATCCTCTTGCCTTGGTCATCATCATCATTAATAGTAACATTTTCAGGCAGGCATGGTGGCTCACACCTGTAACCTTAGCACTCCTGGAGGCCAAGATAGGTAGATTGCCTGAGCTCAGGACTTTGAAACCAGCCTGAGTAAAGCAAGACCTGCCCCTACCCCCATATCTATGAAAAACAAAAAAAAACTGGCTGGGCATTGTGGTAGATACCTGAAGTCCTAGCTACTCGGGAAGCTGAGACAAGAGGATCCCTTTGTTCTTCTTTCTTTTTTTTAAAATTGAAATGGAGTCTCCCTTTGTCACCCTTGGTAGAGTGCTGTGATGTCACAGCTCACAGCAACCTCAAACTCTTGAACACAAGCGATTCTCTTGCCTCAGCCTCCCTAGTGGCTGGGACTAAAGGTGCCTGCCACAATGTCCAGCTATTTATTTGTTTGTTTGTTTGTTTAGCAGGCCTTGGCTGGGTTAGAACCTGCCAGCCCTGGAGCATGTGGCCAGCGCCCTAAGGACTGAGCTATGGGTGCCCAGACAACAAGAGGTCTTGAGCCCAGAAATTTGAGGTTGGTGTGAGCTATGATGCCATGACACTCCATCCAGGGTGATACTCTATCTCAAAAAAATAACCATGATGATGATGATAGCATTTTCAACATTGACATTCTAAATCACAGTCCTTAGTATTTTACTTCAGTCTTTCTAATGTATTAAGTTCACCACATCATTCCCTGGTATGTTTACACCAGGGAAATGGTACAGAAGGAAAGAAACATCGGAAATTCCAGTTTGTCTTTTGATGTGAGCTTTGTTACAAGAGGTGAGGTACTATGTGGATATGTCCTTTGAGAAAGGGTTAGAGGAAGTCACTCTACACCCTAGCAGAGTCTTAACATCTTGAGCAAGTGCGTACACTTCATGGCGGTGATCTGTCTCCCAAATCAGTCTGGGATGTCTGGATGCCTCTCAGTCTGAGTCATTTTAGAAAACAGATCTATGAGAATTTTTTTAGTCAACCAGACACTGCCAAAAAGGTGAAAGATGGCTGTGTCTCTCAGCAGATGGTTGCACCATCAGCACAGGCAAACAAGATGTTCTCGTCCCCCACGTGGAATTTCTCCCGCTCACACAACATGGCCAGATATGAGCTTTGAATCACAACAGAATCAGTGAGTTGACTCAGAGTCAGCTGCAGTGTCTTTGAGACAGGCTACGGGAGACGACCTTGTGTGAGGAGGTGCTTAGCCAAGGTGAAGACTTCCAAGCCCGGCCGGGAAAGTCTGCCAACATAGGGCATCTTGCTTGCTTTTTGCTTTGTTTGTTTGCAAAGACTTCTGTCTCACTGTGTAGCTATTTGAGTTCATCTCATGGGGCTCATTAATCCCCAGCCTCGAATGCTTCAACATGCCACAGAAGGTTAACCTTGAAATCACGTGACATCTTTCAGTGAGATACCTCTTCACGCCCACTAAGATGGCTACAGGCAAAAAGTCAGAAAATTACAAGTGTTGGCTGGGATGTGCTGGAGTCAGGATGCTCATACCCCACCAGGGGGTGGAGTCAGGGTGTCATACCCCACCAGGGGGTGGAGTCAGGATGCTCATACCCCACCAGGGGGTGGAGCCAGGATGCTCATATTGTGCCAGGGGGTGGAGTCAGGATATTCATACCCCACCAGGGGGTGGAGTCAGGATGCTCATACCCCACCAGGGGGTGGAGCCAGGATGATCACACCCCATCAGTGGGTGGAGTCAAGATGCTTATATCCTGGAGGGGGTGGAGTCAGGATGCTCATATCCTGCCAGGGGGTGGAGTGAGGATGATCATACCCCACCAGGGGGTGGAGTCAGGATGCTCACATCCCACCAGTGGGTGGAGTCAGGATCCTCATACTCCACCAGGGGGTGGAGTCAGGATGCTTATATCCTGGAGGGGGTGGAGTCAGGATGATCACATCCCACCAGTGGGTGGAGTCAGGATCCTCATACTCCACCAGTGGGATATAAAATGGTCCGGCTGCTTTAGGAAACATTCTCTCAGTTCCTCACAAAATTAAACATGGATTCAACTCTGTCACTGAGAAGTGTCCCCGCAAGGTACCTACCTGAGAGAAATGAAAACATACAGTCAAGGCAAAACTTGAACACATATTTATAGCAGCATTATTCTGCGTGGCTAAAGGTTGGGAATGATGAAAAAAACCATCATCTCTTGAATGGATTAACAAAATACAGTACTTTTTTTTATATTCTACATTTAGTAAGTTTCACATGTACCCTTGTAAGATGCACCATAGGTGTGGTCCCACCAATCACCCTCCCTCCACCCAACCTCCCCCACCTCCCCTTTCCCCATATTCTTGGGCTATAGTTGGGTTATTAGTTTCATAGTAGGGCTGAGTACATTGGATATTTTTTCCTCCATTCTTGAGATACTTTGCTAAGAATATGTTCCAGCTCCATCCATGTAAACATGAAGGAGGTAAAGTCTCCACCTTTCTTTAAGGCTGCATGGTGCACATATACCACAATTTATTGATCCATTAGTGGGTTGATGGGCACTTGGGCTTCTTCCATGACTTAGCAATTATGAATTGGGCTGCAATAAACATTCTGGTACAAGTATCTTTGTTATAGTGTGATTTTTGGTCTTCTGGATATATACCTAGTAGAGGAATTGTAGGATCAAATGGCAGGTCTATTTTTACTTCTCTAAGTGTTCTCCAGATGTCTTTCCAAAAGGAACTTATTAGTTTGCATTCCCACCAGCAGTGTAGAAGTGTTCCCCTTCTCCACATCCACGCCAGCATCTCTGGTTTGGGGATTTTGTGTTATGGGCTAATCTTACTGGAGTTAGGTGGTATCTCAAAGTGGTTTTGATTTGCATTTCTCTGATGGTTAAGGATGGTGAGCATTTTTTCCTGTGTTATAGTCCATTCTTGTAATGGAACATTACCCAGTCTTAAAAAAGACTAAAGCATTGCTACACCCAACAACAGAGATGAATGTGAACACATTATGCTATCTAAAAGAAACCACAGAGGATG
>CAUYQV010073880.1:0-10086 GCA_963574575.1 Galagoides demidoff | reverse complement strand
CTTTCCCCCTGGGTAGAGTGCCGTGGCATCTCAGCTCACAGCAACCTCCAACTTCTGGGCTTAAGCGAGTCTCCTGCCTCCGCCACCCAAGTAGCTGGGACCACAGGCGCCCGCCCCAATGCCCAGCTATTTTTTTTTTTTTTTGGTTGCAGCCGTCATTGTTGTTTGGCGAGCCCAGGCTGGATTCGAACCTGCCACCTTAGGTGTATGTGGCTGGCACCTTAGCCGCTTGAGCCACAGGCGCTGAGCCTGTGTCCAGCTTTCTTAAGGGTACTTTTCATACACAATCATGGCATTTCAGGCAGGACATGGGCAGACTGTCATTAACAGTATACAACAACTTCCAACCTCCCTTCTTCCATGGTCTACCAAAACCTGGAAGCCACTATAAAAAGCAATGAAGTCTTCATTTGATGCTCTGAACAGAGGAATTTTAGAGTGAGGGTTGACATTTAACATGTTGTTTAACAAATTTGCACAAGCTGATCCTGACTTTCAGGAAATGAAATGAAAATGGCAGAATTTGTGTAAAGTTCTGTAGTCTACAAATGGAACCGCTGGTCTTTGGAGGGATGCCATCTCAGTGGTGTTACTGGAAAAGTCCAGATTCCTTGACATACTGGGAACCAATTATTGGGGATCAGGTCCCAGGAGATGAGTGGGTTGAAGGGAGTTAAGGCTATGCTGAAGGCAGAGAGGGCACAGGAATAAAAACAAATTAGTTTTTCCATACCAAAGGCATTTGTGCCAAGGTGCTGTGTGTCCACATCAGGGAATCCCTCCTCTTGGGACCCAACAGGAAGTATCTTAAAACTAGAGGGGAAAGGTGTTTTCCTTCATATCAATTTAGCTTTGGAGACATTTTCTTCATGACACATGTCTTTCCCCCCAAAACAATGAAGTAGTCTGTGTGCTAACAGCTAGCTTTAAAAAAAAAGTAAAACAAAATCTTGCATTTTTATAAAACTTGATAATAGTATTTCAAAATGCGTACACTTCCCTTGGCATCTGCAGCCCCTTCAGCTTCCTGTGCCTGCTCTGTGTTGGGTCTCCATTTTCTGCAGAGTCTTCCTCTCCTTGCCAGCATCAGCTTTTCCCTTTTTCCCTTGGGTACCTTCTCTTCCTTTTTTGTAGGGGCCTTTTCAGGCTTGGCCTCTGGCTTTGGAGCAGCAGGTGTAGCAGACAGCCTTGCGAGTCTTCTCTGTGGTTCGTCCTTTGCCTGGACTTCATCTCCTTTAGCATCCGTCCCTGGCAGCCTTTCTCTTGGGCATGGTGGCAGGACGTAGGAGCTGGGCTCGGGGATTCAGCAGCACGTGAGCTTTGGCTGATCTGGGGGTTGTTCTCACTTCCTCTTCTTCATACTGCTCCTGGATTTTATTTCTATAATAAATAGAAGGCTGTACCCCATGAAAAAGTGGCTTAGATTGGTACATTTTGCCTAACTTTTATGTTGTATTGGTGAGAGAGTATGTGTCTCTTTCACAATAGGCCCAAGCAGTTATGTATTTATCAGAGCATTTTGTTTGTCCCTTGAAGAACAAGATCACATATCTTGTATGGTATGTGTATGTGTGTTCTATTTATCCAAATTAACAAGTTAGTCGAGGATAAGTCAAACTTCCACAGTGTTACTCACATACAAGAGCAGGCCTTGGGGGTTCAGTACTTCTTTGGGCATTTTATTATGTTCATTAGCATCTCCAGCATGCGCCTGTGTAGATATCAATGGATTTGACTACTAGTTAAATACTTATCCATTCAAGAGGGTGAAGGCACGGGTTAACTTTCCTTTCTTACAGTGTCTGGGTTTTGGGTGTTTGCTCCCTTGTTTCTATTGACAGAGTATTGGATGCACTGTGGGTAATAGATCTGTCTTCCTAAAGTATCCACTTAAATTGAGTGTAGAAAAATATGTCATAGAATATAGAGAAATATTTTTCATTGTTTATTCATTTTTACTTTTATTTTGCAAATCAAAACATCTTTTTAACAAGTGTAGCTTTCATACAGAGAAGGACTTAAATAATAAGTGTACAGTTTGATGGATTTTTTACAAAGTAAACACACCTATGTAACCAATACCCAGATCAAAAAGAGGATATTTCCTGCATAGCAGAAGCCCCCTTTTGACCCTTCCCCAGTTGTCATTCCCAGGGGTAACCATTATTCTCACTTCTAACATCATAGATTTGTTTTGCCTGTTTTAAACTTTTTATAAATGGAATCATACTGTATGCTCACTTTTTTCTCCAGCTTCTTTTGTCCAGTCCAATATTTCTGAGATTCATTCCCTGTCGTGTGTAGCAAAGGTTCATTCATGCTCCATTAAAAACTTTAAACACACACAAAAGCATGCAGAATAGTGTAATGAGCACTCCTTTCCTATCATGTAGCCTCAACAATTACCAACTCACAGTCAATCTCGGTTCAGTAGCCTCCTCCCCACTGTCCCCAACTCTACATTATTATAAAGCAAACCCTAGAAATAATTTTGTCTAGAAATATTTTGGTATGTAACTCTGGAAGATAATGCCATTATTATTATTTTTGCCTGGGGCTGGGTTTGAACCCACCACCTCTGGCGTATGGGGCCAGTACCCTACTCCTTTGAGCCACAGGCAGTGCCCTAAAGCCATTTTTTTTTTTTTTTTTTTTTTTAGAGACAGAGTTTTACTTTGTCGCCCTTGGTAGAGTGCTGTGGCGTCACACAGCTCACAGCAACCTCCAGCTCCTGGGCATAGGTGAATCTCTTGCCTCAGCCACCCAAGTAGCTGGGACTACAGGTGCCTACCACAACGCCTGGCTATTTTTTGGTTGCAGTTTGGCTGGGGCCAGCCAGGTTCGAACCTGCCTCCCTTTGTATATGGGACCGGCACCCTAACCACTGAGCTATAGGCGCCGCCCCCCAAAGCCATTATTTAAAAAAATCATTTCTTTTTCTTTTTTTTTTTGAGACAGAGTCTTACTATGTTGCTCTCAGTAGAGTGCTGTGGCATCACGGCTTACAGCAACCTCAAATTCTTGGGCTTAAGTGATTTTCTTGCCTCAGTCTCCCGAGTAGCTGGGACTATATGCACTTGCCACAACTCCTGGCTATTTTTTTGTTGCACTTGTCATTGTGGTTTAGCTGGCCCAGGCTGGGCTTGAACCCACCAGCCTAGGTGTATACGGCTGGCACCCTACCCACTGAGCTTTGGGCACAGCCCTGTAAAATCATTTCAATACAGTTGTCACACCTAAACTCACAATAACTCCTAATGCTAATTTCAGTCACTGTTCAAATTTCCAATTGACTCATAAATGTCATCAATGTAAAAAATCAAATTGTTTCAATTAGGATCCAGACTCCTTCTTCCTTCCAGAGAAGGTCTACACACTGTGATTGCCTTTTACAGCCTTTTTTCTAATATGTGTGTGCTGTGCATGCATGTGAAGACCTTTTAAAAGTACCAGGTATATTTCCCAACATTCTATCAGGATTTTCTCCCTTCCCTTCCCTTCCTTTTCTTGAGACAGTCTCACTCTTTTGCCCTGGGTAGATCGCCATGGCGTCATATCTCAGGACAACCTCAAACTGTTGAGCTGAGACAGTCCTTTCTCCCAAGCCTTCTGAGTAGCTGGGGCCCGCCACAACACCAGGCTATTTTTATTTATATATTATTATTATTTTGAGACAGAGTCTCACTTTGTTGACCTTGGTAGAATGTCATGGCATCACAGTTCACATCAACCTCAAACTCTTGAGCTCAAGTGATTCTCTTGCCTCAGCCTCCTGAGTAGCTCGGATTACAGGTGCCCCTTGCTTTTGCTCAGGCTGGTCTAGAACCTGTGAGCTCATACAATCCACCCACATGGGCTCCCAGAGTGCTGGGATTATAGGCACAAGCCACCGCGCCGGCCACACATGGACTATTTCTATCACCCTAGAAAGTTTCCTCATGTTCTTTTCCCACTCAGTCCTTCTATAAGCAACCTTTGATTTGATTTCTAGTATAGGATTCCATATAAATGGAGTTATATAGTGTGCACTTTTTAATATTGGTCTCTCTCATTCAGATGCATCCATGTCATCGGATATATTAGTACAAGGTGTACCAAAAGTTGCCCCTAAAGTTGCCATACATCGGGAAAATGGGAAATTGTGGCTAAATGTACCTTTATTTACAAAATATGCATTACAAATTTTTACGAAGAGGTGGCCAAGATGTGGAGACTGCACATGGATTGTTCCAGACTGCACCTGTGTCTATTTGCCATATAATTGATTGTGCATCTTTACTATAGTCCTGTAATAAATCTCAGCTATGAGCACAACTGTATGTTGAGTCTCATGTGTCTTTCTAGTAAATCTTCAAAAGTAAGGGTGGTATTTGGAACCCCCACCAGTAAGAAAGCAAAAAAAGAAAAAGCTGAATTAACTATTTACTTTTACAGTTTAGGTAGGTGGCCTGAGACCAGTAAGTTGTCAGAGATGGAGGACTTTGAAAGCTACAACTGGGATGGCTGGTCACTTTAGACTTGACCTTGAGAGAAATATTATTTTCTGTTAAGTTCCCAGCTCTCTGGCTTCTCAGAACAGTTATTAGAAGATTTCATTTTGACTTTTTCAGTCCTGAGTGATTTTTTACTTTTAGTCCCATACTGATTTTTTTTCTTAGAAGCAACAAGATAGGATGGAAACATCAGGCTACGTGAAGTTGTGCAGCCTGGGTTTGAATTCTGGTTCAGGGGTAGGACCTCAGGATGGTGCCTCGGCTATTGTTCATCTCAGTTTCTTTACTTGAAAAATGAGGACAACATAACCACCTCTGAGGGAATAACTGTCCTTATCAGCAAAAATAAAATGCAATCTTCACTGTGAAAGTATCTAGTGCAGGTCCTGGTACCTACCTAGCAAATGTCCATTTCCTCTTTAGTGAAGGAGCAGGACACATGGACTGCTCACTAACACAATATGTGAGATTGGCAATTTGAGGGATATAAATCAGAATTTTTTTTTTTTTTTGCAGTTTTTTTGCCTCGGCTGGGTTTGAACCTGCTACCCTTGACATATGGGGCCGACGCCCTACTCCTTGAGCCACAGGCACTGCCATAAATCAGAATTTCCTTGGAACAACCTTGGATGGGGCATTTGTAAGCTCATTTCTATAGAGGCTCCATGTAGGTAACACGTTTTCCAAGTTGCTTTATAGATTCTGTATTAGAGTTTTCCAGAGAAACAGAACCAATAGAATGCGGAGTCATCCCTCAGAATCTATGAGGGAATTGTCCTAGGAACTCCTGTGGATGCCCAAATCCACCAATGCTCAAGTCTCTTGTATAAAAATGACATAGTATTTGCAAATAACTTACACATACCCTCCTATATACTTTAACTCATGTCTAGGTTGCTTGTAATACCTAATATGATGTCTATACTATGTAAATAGTGGTTGTATTATATTGTTTAGGGACTAATGACAAGGAAAAAAGTCCATACATGTTCAGTACAGATTCAACCATCCATTTAAAAATAAGTTTTTTTTTGAGACAGAGTCGCACTATGTTGCCCTCAGTAGAGTGCTGTGATGTCACAGCTCATAGCAACCTCAAACTCTTGGGCTTAAGCGATTCTCTTGCCTCAGCCTCCTAAGTAGCTGGGACTATAGGCACCCACCACAATGCCCTGCTACTTTTTGGTTGTAGTTGTCATTGTTGTTTGGCGGGCCTGGGCTGGGTTCAAACCTGCCAGCTCTGGCATATTGTGGCTGGTGCCCTACCCACTCATCTACCGGCACTAAGCCTAAAAATAAGTATTTTTGATCCATGGTTCTCCAATCTAGGATGTGGAACCCAGAGATATGGAGGGCTGACTATATAGAGATCTATGTCAAAGGAGATTTATTACAGGAATTGGCTTATACAGTTATGGAGACCAAGAAGTCCCACAATCTTCCATTTGCAAGCTGGAGAACCAGGAAAGCTGGTGGTGGAATTCAGTTTGAATCCAAAGGCCCTAGAATCAGGGGTTGGTGGTGTAAGCTCCTATCTGAGCTTGAAAGTCCAGGAACCAGGTTCTTGATTTCTAATGCAGGTCCCACCTACTACTTCAAGCAAAGAGGCTGAATTTGCCCTTCTGCTTATCTGTTCTATTCAGGCCTTCAGTGGACTAGATGATGCTTGCCTGAATTGATGAGGGTGATCTTCTTTACTCCTTCTACTGATTCACATTGCTAGTCTTTTCCAGAAATACCCTCTCAGACACACTCAGAAGTATTATTTCACAAGCCTTTAGCCTGGTCAACCCTTAGCCAGGTCAACTTGACACAAAAAAGTAATCATCACAGGCTTGGCGCCCGTAGCTCAGTGGTTAGGGTGCTGGCTACATACACTGGGGCTTCTGGGTTTGAACCCAGCCCAGGCCTGCTAAACAATGACAACTACAACAAAAAAAATAGCTGGGCGTTGTGGCAGGCACCTCTAGCCCCAGTTACTTGGGAGGCTGAGGTAAGAGAATCACTTAAGCCCAAGAGTTTGAGGTTGCTGTGAGCTCTGATGCCACTGCACTCTACTGAGGGTAATATAGTGAGACTCTGTCTCAAAAAAAAAAGAAAGAAGAACTTAATAATCACAAATTCAGGCTGTACCTTGGTACTTTCCTAGTATAAATTCATGATTAAAAAATATGTGTATGGTCCAGCATCTGCCCACTGGGAGGAGTGCCTAAGTACGAATGATCACACCTACTGCTAACATTTTGGTTTTTAAATTCTATGTGCCACTAAATAGCCAGGATCCTTTGAAAAATAGCTAATTCCAGGTCGGGAGCGGTAAAAGGGATAAGATGAGCCTGGCTGAAGAAGCTCTCAAAGGCTAATGGTGCAAAAAGGACACCACAGGGGCTTTCTGGGCAAATTTGGGAAATTCTGAATCATAGAAAGAATGATTATAACTCTTTGAGGAAATAAAAAACCATGAGGCCATAGTGAGGAGACAGAAAGAGAGAGAGAGGAGTGGGATAATAAAAAAATTTCTTTACAGAATGTTATCTAAGAAATATAGAAGGAATTATAGAATTAAAAATCCCCAATGTAATGACCAATATAAATTAATTCATTTAGGCCAGGCATGGTGGCTTATGCCTATAATTGCAGTTCTTTGGGAGACCACAGTTGGAGGATTGTTTGAGACCAGGAGTTCGAGAGCATCCTGGGCAACATAGTGAGACCCCGTATCTACAAAATATAAAAAGCAATTAGTCAGGCTACAGTGCGTATAGCTCAGCGACTAGGGCGCTGGCCAAATACACCAGGGCTTGTGGGTTTGAAACCAGCCCGGGCCTGCCAAACAACAATGACAACTACAACAAAAAAATAGCTGGGTGTTGTGGCGCACCTGCAGCCCCAGCTACTTGTGAAACTGAGGCAAGAGAATCGCTTGATCCCAAGAGTTTGAGGTTGCTGTGAGCTATGATGCTACAGCACTCTACTGAGGGTGACACAGTGAGACTCTGTCTCAAAAAAAAAAAGAAAGAAAAATTAGCTGGGCATGGGTGGCATGCACCTGTGGTCCTAGTTACTTGGAAGGCAGAAGGTTCATTGAAACCCAGGAGTTGAGGTTTGAGCTATGATGACACAACTGTACTCTATTCTGGGCAACAGAGCAAGACCCTGTCTCAAAACAAACAAACACCGCCCCCAAATCAAATTGCTAGATAAGCTTTTCATCTAAATAAAATTTTTTTAGTTAATTGGCCAATAGTGAGTTGGCACAGTGCATGTGAGAATGTTGAACTCAAGAAGGGCTCTTCTTGGATGGGAGTTTATGAGAACTCTCAACAGAAAACAGCAGGAACTTGACTTTTTGCTGGAGCACTGGGGAGTTTTCAGCAAAGGAAAGGCCGGAATGATAATTGTTAACTTGGGATTCTGTCTGCACATCTTCAGTTTAGCCCCTCTGAAGATTTCAGTTTTCCCCTTCAAATCTAATTTGTTGAGTGTTCTTATGAAAAATTTTGCCAACTGCTTTTACTGCATCAACTGAGATGACCATGTAATTTTTGTAAAAACTTTAAATTTGAGTTAAACTGGCTCCAACTAAAGCAAATGTGATATTTGGAAAATACCTCATCAACAAGATTCAGCAATATCTTCAAATTGGAGGCATTAATTTGGTGTAGTAGCAAAACCCGACAAATGCAATTATTTTGGGATCTCAAAGCTTATGGGTCATATGAAAGTATCAAGTCAAGGTAAATTTAGTTTTTCTACCCCTGGAGTTCCAGTCCTCACTGCATTGCAATGAAGGAAAGTTCTAGAATAAAGAGTTGGAAAGATGGAAGAAGGAAGGAACAGAGGCAAGGGAGATTGTGACAGAAGTAGTCTGAGGGAGACAGGGAGCCTGCTTTCGACCACTGCTGGGCTGGTGAGTTAAACATTGAGGTCTGCACAGATAATCTTTCTTCCTTCATATCAAAGCTGTGATTACCACTTTGCCCTCACTATTGTGTTAACGTTCTGGCAAGCTAGAAACATAAGGGAAAATGGAAGATACGCCCCTTCCCTAAGGGCATAACCCTGTAGCAGGACACTGAGACAGACAGAAGACTCCAGGCAACAGTTGATTAGAGGAAGGGGCTTTATTTTAGCCAGGGGAGTGTCTCCAGAACCAAGCCCCCCCCGGCCCCCCACTGAATCTCTTGCCTCTCTTTTATCCACTTTTCAGGGCGAGAGTGCACGTGAGGGTCATAAAACAGAGAGAGAGATGACATCATCCTCAAAGTCTCAGGGCTCAAGGGGAAGGTCAGATTTGCCGGCACCCTTGAGACGGGTTGGACCACCTCCTGCCTTCAAAGGTGACTGAAGTCCAAGGAGGTTGCTAGGTTACAATCTAGGCCCTGCGCATGTCAAGGGAGGAACATAGGGAGGACAGAAATGCTGAGGCTTGGCTGAGCCCTACGCAGGGCGGCTAGGACAGATTCTTTTAGCTCGGCTTTTACTGTCTTACCTCAACCCCACAGTTGCCCTTTCCATTTCTGCCTATGTCCCATTGGCCAAAATTTAGTAACCACTTGTGCTGCAATGGAATTTGGGAAATGTAGGTCTTCATTTAGAAAGGAGGGAAGAGGATATAGGGGGCACAGTCCTAACATTCCATAAGCCAGACCTTAGTCACATGGCCACACCTATTGCAACCCTTCACTGGTGGCCAATTCCCCAGCTAGAACTCAGACTCTTATAAAAGGAATGAGTGGGGAGTGGATGTTATGAGACAAGCAGTTTCCGCTACAGTGCCTTTCATAAAGAGGACTCTAAGGAAAACAAATAGAACCTAAGAACTAATACACAGGGTAAAAATGGGGAAAAGAAAAACAAAAGCAGATTTCTTAGGTGTCATGTGAGTCCTGCCTCAAGTACATATACAAGAAATCCTATGATATTTCTCTTACTTTTTTCATAAAAGTTCCCACTTATATTAGAAAACTTCATTAAATGTCATCTTTTTTATATCCCCAAACATTTTGTTTATCTCTTTTAGTATTTACCATCTATCGTATATTCTAGGATAATCCTACCTTTGTAACTCTCTAAAGGTGACTGGGCAGGACAGGTAAAATAGTTCAGTGCAGAATCTGATGGCCTGATGTCTGAGGTTTGCTTTATTTATTTATTTATTTTTTTGAAATAGAGCCTCAGCTCGGCGCCTGTGGCTCAATCAGCTAAGGCGCCAGCCACATACACCTAAGGTGGCGGGTTCGAATCCCCAGCCCGGGCCGCCAAACAACAATGACAGCTGCAACCAAAAAATAGCCGGGCGTTGTGGCGGGCGCCTGTAGTCCCAGTACTTGGGAGGCTGAGGCAGGAGACTCGCTTGAGCCCAGGAGTTGGAGGTTGCTGTGAGCTGTGATGCCATGGCACTCTGCCCAGGGGGATAGCTTGAGTCTCCGTCAAAAAAAAAAGAGATATCAGATGAAAGGAAGGTCATGGGGGTAGGGGTGGCAGTAGTCCGGGGGTGAGATGGAAGGATCAAGGAAGGAGAAGTGATATCTGACATAAGACTTGAAGGATGAATGGAGCCCCAAAGGCAGAAGCATAAGGAGCAGTTGTG
>CAUYQV010073878.1:0-16665 GCA_963574575.1 Galagoides demidoff | reverse complement strand
GGCCCGGGCTGGGGATTCGAACCCTCCACCTTAGGTGTATGTGGCTGGCGCCTTAGCCGATTGAGCCACAGGCGCGAAGCCTTTTCATTTATTTCTACATTCAGGAATAAATACATAAAAGTAGCATGTGCCAGGAGGGCTTCATAACTATTCATTTATAGTACATTCCTACAGCTGGCAACAATTAGTTGGGATTTTTTCACCACTACTTTTTTAACTATCTGCACAACAAAAATAAAAGGCATTTTACCTGTGTTCACATTATAAAGTGTTTTCCTTCTGACCTTACCCAAAGCTCAGAGAAGCAGGAGGGCCTTATAATATTAGACACTACCGCAACAGTAAGACATGTTCCATCCATCTGCTAAGAAGCCAGTTTCACACTGGGGAGCACAGAATGATGAGTTTATAGCTAAGGTTTAGACATGTTCAGAAATTTGGCCTCTCAAATGTGAGAGACAGGTGTGTTCCAAAGGTTCAGGTTTAGAAATGAGAATAAGTATCTAATTGTTGCTGTTAAGTTGGGAATAAGTATCTAATTGTTGCTGTTAAGTTCTTGCCACAAACTCTCTTGACCATAGAAATGAGCGTGGCTTATGGCAGGACATTTTGCTGTGTGATTTATGCTGATCTTACTGTGATATAACTAACATCCTAGACAAGGGTGCCATGCACACAAAGAATAGCAGTGGAAATCCAGGGTGCTTAATAAATGCCAAGTATTACTACTGACACTCTTTCCTCATTTGCTTCTCAGAGTTCCAATGGCAGAATTAATATAAGGGCACCTGTGTTAATTGTCCACTGCACTTAATATGATCTCACAAAACTTATAGTTATTGATGTCAGGGGAATCGCGATGCAGGTGGAGATCTGCATAGAATGTACTCAAGGTAACAAATAAAAGGGTTTTCTTAGTACTGCAAACAGGCACTGAATGGAATGAATGTTAATAAATATTAATACCATTCAAAGACAATGTTCTAGATGATCATTGGAAGAAAGAGAAATTTCTTAGTTCAATATCTATTTGACAACCTCCAATTTCATTACAAATTCAACAAAAAGAAAAATGTTTAACAGGGTAATATAATAATAAAACCATCAAAGACAAACTGAATCCTAAGTTCTGAAGTGGTCATTTTAGATCTTTGAATGATCTGATCATCTTTCATTTGGTATAAGCAAATGCAATTTTAGTTTAATTCTTCATCTTACTCTGATAGAAAATGCTTCGGTGTATAAGGGAAAAATACGGTAGGGAAAGGCATCTTTGTTGAGCTTGGCAACTTTCATTTATTTATTTTTGAGATAGTCTTTCTTTGTCAGCCCTGATAGAGTGCTATGGTGTCATAGCTCACAGAAACCTCAGACTCCTGGGTTAAAGTCATCCTTTTGCCTCAGCCTCCCAAGTAACTGGGACTACAGGTGCCTGCCACAATGCTTGGCTATTTTTAGAGAAGGGGTCTCGCTCTTACTCAGGTTGGTCTGGAACCTGTGAGCTCAGGGAATCCACCAGCCTCAGCCTCCCAGAGAGCTAGGATTACAGGCATGAGCACTGGCCTGAGCTTGGCATCTCTTAAGGGAGCATAAAATGGTCGTGTTGGCTTCTTTCATCCACCAGAACCTCAATGTTTCTTTGCAAATAGCTGTTGAACTAAAAGACCATATTAATTGTTCTTACAGCTAGATTTTTATCTACCATTGTTCAGGTTAGAAGATGCTACAATTTGAAAATGACGCTATCAACAACGATTATTATCTGTCTGAGTGGGTGTTGCTAAAAAGACCAATACCAGATTACAATTACTGGGTGCAGTATATTTTTCCCACTCAAGAATTAAGGTTAGAAGTTGGGTGCGGTGGTAATCCTTGTAATCCTTTTACTTTGGGAAACCACGGCTGGAGGAGTGCTTGAGGCCAGAAGTTCGAGACCAGCCTGAGCAAGAGCCAGAGCTTATCTCTTAAAAAAAAAAAAAGGCTCAGTGCCTGTGGCTCAATCAGCTAAGGCGCCAGCCATGTACACCCAAGGTGGCGGGTTCAAATCCCCAGCCGGGGCCCGCCAGACAACAATGATGGCTGCAACCAAAAAAATGGCCAGGTGTTATGGCGGGCGCCTGTGGTCCCAGCTGCTTGGTAGGCGGAGGCAGGAGACTCGCTTGAGCCCAGGAGTTGGAGGTTGCTATGAGCTGTGATGCCATGGCACTCTACCCAGGGGGATAGCTTGAGGCTCCGTCTCAAAATAAATAAAGAAAGAAAGAAAGAAAGAAAAAGAAAAATTAGCCAGGAACGGTGGCATGTAGTCTGTAGCTATTTGGGAGGCAGAGGCAGGAAGTGCACATGAGTTCAAGAATTTGAGGTTGTTGGCTCTGTGCCTGTGACTCAAGTGGCTAAGGCACCAGCCACATACACCTAAGGTGGTGGGTTCGAATCTAGCCCGGACCTGCCAAACAACAATTACGGCTGCAACCAAAAAAAAATAGCCAGGCGTTGTGGCGGGCGCCTGTGGTCCCAGCTACTTTGGAGGCTGAGGCAGGAGACTCGCTTGAGCCCAGGAGTTGGAGGTTGCTGTGAGCTATGAAGGCACAGCACTCTACCCAGGGGGACAGCTTGAGGCTCTGTCTCAAAAAAAAAGAAAAGAAAAAAGAGGTTAGCGAGCATGATGTCTGCCTCTTATGCTTAAAGATTGAAGGGAAAAAGTATAGCTTGGCACGATAGCTCATGCCTGTAATCCTAGCACTCTGGGAGGCTCAGGCAGGTGGATTGCCGAGGCTCACAGGTTTAAGATGAATCTGAACCAGAGCAAGACCTCCTCTCTTAAAAAAAATACCCAGGTGTAGGCAGCGTCTGTGGCTCAAAGGTGTAGGGACCTGGCCCCATATGCCAGAGGTGGTGGGTTCAAACCCAGCCCCAGTCAAAAACTGCCAAAAAAAAAAAAAAATTACCCAGGATGGCAGGCGCCTATAGTCCCAGCTACTTGGGAGTCTGAGACAAGAGAATCACTTGAGCCAAGAATTTGAGGTTGCTTTGAGCTATGAGGGCACAGCCCTCTACTGGGGTGAAAAAGTGAGACTCTGTCTCAAAAAAATAAAAAATAAAAAATAAATAATTATTACCAAAAAGTAAAATGCCAGTGGCATTTACATTTTTGGTCTTCAAACCCAAATTTAACTAACTCCCTAATTTTAGATTGAATTTTGCTCATAGCAAAATTAACTGAGTTCCTGAAGTTTTTATTCCTGGTCCAGCCACTTACAAACTCTTTTGTTTTTGAGACAGAGTCTTACTATGTTGCCCTTGATAGAGTGCCAGCCATAGTGTCATGCTCATAGCAACCTCAAGCTCTTAGGATTAAGTGATTCTCTTGCCTCAGCCTCCCAAGTAGCTGGGAAGACAGGCACCTGCCACAACACCTGGCTATTTTTTGGTTGACGTTATTGTTGTTTAGGGGGCCTGGGCCTGGTTGGTTTGAACCTGCCAGCTCTGGTGTATGTGGCTGGTGCCCTAGCCACTGAGCTACAGGCAGCCAGCCCATTTATAAACTCCTTGACCTTGAATAAGTCCCTCAAATTCTGAATCTAGCCTCTTTATAAAATTTAAATTATGTTAGAAATTCATTCTGGCAGGCCAAAGCAGATAGATTCCTTGAGTTAAGGAATTAGAGAATGACCTGAGCAACAGTGAGACCCCCGTCTCTACTGAAAACAGTGCTAGGATTACAAGTGTGAGCCGCTACACCTGACCAAGTTCCTTTTTGTTCTCATTTTCTTATTTATTTATTTTTTTATTGTATTGTATTTTATTTTTTGAGACAGAGTCTTACTATGTTGCCCTCGGTAGAGTGCTATAGCATCATAGCTCACAGCAGCCTCAAACTCTTGGGCTTAAGTGATTCTCTTGCCTTAGCCTCCCAAGTAACTGGGACTATAGGTACCCACCACAACATCCAGCTATTTTTAGAGATGGGGTCTCCCTCTGACTTAGGCTGGTCTCCAGCTCCTCAGCTCAGGTGATCCATCTGCCTTGGCCTCCCAGAGTGCTAGGATTACAGATGTAAGCCACTGTGCCAGGCCAATTTTATTAATTCTAAAGTCTATGTGTAGGCCAGGTGCGGGGGCTCATGCCTGTAATCCTAGCACTCTGGGAGGCCGAGATGGGTGGATTGCTTGTGTGTAGGAGTTTGAGACCAGCCTGAGTGGACAGTGAGACTCTCTACTAAAAATAGAAAAAGTAGCCAGGTTCGTGGCGAGTGCCTGTAGTCTTGGCTACTCAGAAGGCTAAGGTTGTTAGCTATGATGATGCCATTGCACTCTATTTAGGGCAACAGAGTAAGACTCTGTCTCCAAAAAAAAAAAACCTGTAAAAATGATTCAAGTAGGGCAGCGCCTGTGGCTCAAAAGGGTAGGGCACCAGCCCTATATGCGGGAGGTAGTGGGTTCAAACCCAGCCCTGGCCAAAAATAAAATAAAATAAAATAAACCTATAAAAATGATTCAAGTATTGGGTTGCCTTACCTTGAAGGAACTTCTATTGCAGAGGCTAAACATAATATACATTAATTCACTGCAATATTTGCATGACATTCATTAACATGTGTCAGTCTTTGGGCCAACTCACTTCTATAAAGAAAAAATAATGTAAATAGTTAATAAATGAGGATCAAAAGGAGTAATTCCAGTCAGGCGCAGTAGCTCATGCCTATAATCCTAGCATGCTGGGTCTGTGCTGGGCACCTCTACCCCCAGCTACTCCAGAGGCTTAGCAGGAAGATCAACTGAACCCAAGAGTTTGAGGTTCTGTGAGCTAGGATGTCACTGCACTCTAGCCTGGGTGACTGACTGAGACTCTCTCAAAACAAACAAACAAATAAAAACAAGGGAGTAATTCCAATCAAAAATACTTAGAAGGAGGATTTCAGTAAGTGGTATGGCACTTATTTGAATCCTCTACAATATAATTCTCAGAGCTGGACTTAGAATGACTTAAATCCTACATAAGTATTTACCTCAAATTCCATTGAGTTAAACTAGTTTTACATTATTTTGTTTATGGCTGGACTCAGTGGCTCACGCCTACAATCCTAGCACTCTGGGAGGCTGAGGAGGGTGGATCGCCTAAGCTCATGAGTTTAAGACCAGCCTGAGCCAGAGCGAAATCCTGTCTCTAAAAATAGCTAGGTGTTGTGGCAGGCACCTACGTGGGAGCTGAGGGGAGAGAATCACTTGAGCCTAAGAGTGTGAGGTTGCTGTGAGCTGTGACATCACAGCACTCTACCGAGGGCAACAAAGTGAGACTCTGTCACAAAAACATTATTTTGTTCATTCATTCAATAACGTTAATGAACACAGAGCCCCTTACAAAAAAGCCACTACACTCTACTTGGGGCAACAGAGCAGGATTCTGTGTCAAAAAAGAAAAAGTTGGGTCAGAGGTGGCTGAGGCAGGTAGATTGCTTGAGGTCAGGAGTTTGAGACCAGCCTGAGCAAAAGTGAGACCCCCCCCCCCCCGTCTCTACTAAAAATAGAAAAACTGAGGCAAGAGGATCACTTGAGCCCAAGTTGGAGGTTGTTGTGAGCTATGATGCCACGGCACTCTACCCAGGGTGACACCTTGAGACTTTGTCTCAAAAAAAAAAAAAAAAAGTTGGGCGCCGCCTGTGGCTCAAAGGAGTAGGGCGCTGGCCCCATATGCCAGAGGTGGTGGGTTCAAAACCCAGCCCTGGCCAAAAACTGCAAAAAAAAAAAGTTGCTGCACGCAGAAATTTAGTATATGTGCTGCCAAAGCAAGCACAAGCACACGGAAATTTATAAGATAAATAGGAGGAGTCCCAGCCATATCAAGTACTCAATCAATGTGGGTTCAGCAAGTGAGTATTAGATCAGCATGGACTCACCACGATTAGTTTCTTAGAACCTTTAGCTGACATTAGCTAATGATATTAGCAAAGGCCCAGTGGCAAAAAGAAAGTAAGGCAGGATGCAGAGCTTCAACAGATCAACATGGTTGGAACAAAATGGTCAGTTGGTGGGTGAAAAGGAAGAGTGTAAGGTTTTGATAAGGTATGGTAGGTTCCGATGCGCGTCAAACTGTCATAACAAATTAAATATCTGTAACACCCTAAGAATAAGTTTTGTTCTTAGAATTTTTTTTTTTTTGAGACAGAGCCTCAAGCTGTCACCATGGGTAGAGTGCTGTGGCATCACAGCTCACAGCAACCTCCAACTCCTGGGCTCAAGCGAGTCTCCTGCCTCCGCCTCCCAAGTAGCTGGGACCACAGGCGCCCGACACAATGCCCGGCCATTTTTTGGTTGCAGCCATCATTGTTGTTTGGTGGGCCTGGGCTGGGGATTCGAACCTGCCACCTTGGATGTTCGTGGCTGGCGTCTTAGCCGATTGAGCCACAGGCACAGAGCCTGTTCTTAGAATTTTTAAAAAAGTTTCTTTTGCTGTTTCTGAACATGTTCTTAGAATTTTTACTTCCTTCATAAAATGTATTGATAATAAAATGGCAATTCTGTTAGAGCAAGCTATTCATTTGTTTGTTTATTATTATTATCATTTGAGACAGAGTCTCAAACTGTTGCCCTGGGTAGAGTGCCGTGGCGTCATAGCTGACAGCAACCTCAAAGTCTTGGGTACAAGCGATTCTCTTGCCTCAGTCTCTCATGTAGCTAGGACTACAGGTGTCCACCCCACACCTGGCTATTTTTAAGTTGTACTAGTCATCGTTGTTTAGTGGGCCCGGACTGGATTCAAACCCACCAGCTCTGGTGTATGTGGCTGGTGCCCTAGCTGCTTGAGCTACAGGTGCTGAACCTGTTTATTATTTTTTGAGACAGCATCTCATTCTGTCACCCTTGGTAGAGTGCCCTGGCATCATAGCTCACAGCAACCTCAAACTCTTAGGCTCAAGCATTCTTCCAAGTTGCTGGGACTCCAGGCACCTGCCACAATGCCTAACTAGTTTTTCTATTTTTAGGAGGGACAGGGTCTCACTCTTGCTCAGGCTGAGCAAGTTGCTCAAACTCCCGAGGCAAACAATCCACCTGCTCTGACCTCCCAGAGTGCCAGGATTACAGGGACAAACCACTCTGGCCAGCTGAGAGCAAACTATTTAAAGAGGTAATACTTTGTAAATAGACTAAACAGTAATGCCATCAGGATGATAAAACAAAATAAAAGGGTGTAGGGCAGCACCTGTGGCTCAGTGAGTGGGGCACCAGCCCCATACACCGAGGGTGGTGGGTTCAAACCCAGCCCAGCCAAATTGCAACAAAATAAAAGGGTGTATGCAATGTCAGGGATGGAAGGAATTAATTTAGATACAGGATCTTGCTATGTTTCCTGAATTCCTGGGTTCATTTCAGCCTCTTGAGTTATTAGGATTATAGGCACTCATCACTGAACCAGGCTAAGAATATTTCTTTTATTTCTCTTTGTTTTTTCTTGGAGGCTCTCATTTGTTGCCCAGGATAGAGTTGTAGTGGCATCATCATAGCTCACTGCAATCTCACACTCCTGGGTTCAAGCAATCCTTCTGCCTCAGCCTCCCAAGTAGCTGGGACTATAGGCATGCACCACCATGCCTGGCTTACTTTTCTACTTTTTAGAGACGGAGTCTTGCTCTCACTCAGGCTGGTCTCAAACTTACAACTTGCAATTTGTAATATCTCTTTTTTTTCTTTCTTTTAAAATCTTACATCCTGCAGATATAATATCTCTTTTAATTCAACCTGTCTTTTACCAGATGAGATATTAAGAATGCTGGCAGTAGGGCCAGGCAGGGTGGCTCAGACCTGTAATCTCAGCACTCTGGGAGGCCGAGGCAGGTGGATAGCTTGAGTCCAGAAGTTCAAGACCAGCCTGAGCAAGAGTGAGGTTCCATCTCTAAAAAATAGCTGGGCATTTTAGTGGGCACCTGTAGTCCCAGCTAATGGGAGGCCTAGCAAGAGGATCATGATCACTTGAGCTCAGGAGTTTGAGGTTGCTATGAGATATGACACCATGGCACTCTACTGGGGGCAAGAAAGTGAGACTCTGTGTCAAAAAAAAAAAAAAAGATAGAAAGAATTCTGGCAGTGTAGGGTCCTGTCTAAAGAATGGACAACATGGCTCAGCGCCTGTGGCTCAAGCGGCTAAGGTACCAGCCATATGCACCTAAGGTGGCGAGTTTGAATCCAGCCCAGACCCGCCAAACAACAATGACGGCTGCAACCCTAAAATAGCCAGGTGTTGTGGCGGGCGCCTGTGGTCCCAGCTACTTGGGAGGCAGGAGACTCACTTGAGCCCAGGAGTTGGAGGTTGCTGTGAGCTGTGATGCCATAGCACTCTACCCAGGGTGACAGCTTGAGGCTCTGTCTCACAAAAAAAAAAAAAGAAAAGAAAAGAAAAGAAAAGCATAAGAAAAGAAAACTGGTCAAGACTATAAATTTTAGTTTTAAAAAAGACTTTAAAAGTGCCTATAATCTTTTAAAAAGTAATTATTTATTTATTTTTTAGAGACAGAATCTCACTATGTGGCCCTGGGTAGAGTGCTGTAGAGTCATAGCTCACAGCAACCTCCAACTCCTGGGCTTAGGCCAGTCCCTTGCCTCAACCTCCCGAGTAGCTGGGACTATAGGCACCCGCCACAACACCTGGCTATTTTTTTTTCTTGCAGTTTGGCCGGGGTTGGGTTTGAACCTGCCACCCTCAGTATAATGGGCCGGCACCCTGCTTACTGAGCCACAGGTGCAGCCTAATTCTTTTTTTTATTAATTTAAAATTTTGCTCGGCTTGGCGCCTGTGGCTCAATCGGCTAAGGCGTCAGCCACGTACACCTAAGGTGGCGGGTTTGAATCCCCAGCCTGGGCCCGCCAAACAACAATGATGGCTGCAACCAAAAATGGCCAGGCGTTGTGGCGGGCGCCTGTAGTTCCAGCTACTTGGGAGGCGGAGGCAGGAGACTCGCTTGAGCCCAGGAGTTGGAGGTTGCTGTGAGCTGAGATGCCATGGCACTCTACCCAGGGTGACAGCTTGAGGCTCTGTCTCAAAAAAAAAAAAAAAATTTTGCTCAGTCTAATACTACAGTGCTATATACACTGAGTATCCCTTGTCCAAAATGCTTGGGACCAGAAATGTGTCAGATATCAGATTTTGGAATATTTGCATATACATAATGAGATATCTTGGGGATGGGACCCAAGAAGTTTATTAATATTTCACATACACCTTATACACACAGCCTGAAGGTAATTTTATATACTATCTTTAATAAGTGTGCCTGAAACAAAGTTTTGACGGTACTTTTCCACTTTAGGCCTCATGTCATTGTTCAAAAAATGTTTCAGATTTGAAACATTTTAGATTTCAGATTTGCAGATTTAGATCGCTTAACCTGTGTCAACTTTTCATTTTTAGGAAGACAGATTCACTCAGGCCATGTCAAGAAGTGGGAAGTCTATTTTAAGGATCCATATGACAATAAAGGTAAGAATATCACAGGAACGTAAGAATAGCAATATGGTTAGACTTCAATGGGGAACTAAAATGAACATGGAAGAGGACAGATTCTACACACATGCAGAGACTGGATTAAAGTGTCACTCTCGGCTGCAGCAGCTGGCAGACTGCCCCAATCCTGAGGGTGTGACTATTCCTATGACTACCAGCCACCTACCTCACTTAGTCATAGCTTCTGCTTACTCATAATACCAGTTTGCTCACAGTCTCTCCATAACCAACGTTCAGCGTTTCTCTCCACACTCAATAGACCAATTCTCTCTGTATATCACAGTCCAAATTCTTGAAAGGCAAAAAACAAAAACAGAAACATCTGACTGACCTAGCTCAGTTTTCCAACGTCAATGTGGGTCAGTATCACCTGCAGAGCTTAAACTACAAATTACTGGGCTCCTTCCCATCATTTCTTTCTTTCTTTTTTTTTTTTGTAGAGATAAAATCTCATTTTATTGCCCTTGGTAGCATACCATGGCATCACACAGCTCACAGCAATCTCCAACTCCCGGGCTTAGGTGATTCTCCTGCCTCAGCCTCCCGATAGCTGGGACCACAAGCAGCGGCCACAATGCCCGGCTACATTTCTTTATATATATATGTTATATATATATATATTTTAGAGACAGAGTCTTACTTTGTCGCCCTCGGTACAGTGCCGTGCCATCACAGCTCACAGCAACCTCCAGCTCTTGGGCTCAGGCAATTCTCTTGCCTCAGCCTTCCGAATAGCTGGGACTACAGGCACCCGCCATGGCACCCAGCTATTTTTTTTGTTGTTGTTGTTGCAGTTTATGTGGGGTGAGGTTTGAACCCACGACCCTCCGTATATGAGGCTGGCACCCAACTCACTGAGCCACAGGTGCCGCCCCTTCATCATTTCTAATTTAGAGGTCTGGAGTAGGGTCTGAGAACTTGCATTTTTAACAAAACCCCAAGTTTGGAACCTGAGGCTAGGGCACCAGCCACACACACTGGAGCTGGTGGGTTTGAATACAGCCTGGGCCTGCCAAACGACAATGACAACCAAAAAAATAGCCAGGTGTTGTGGCAGGCGCCTGTAGCCCCAGTTACTTGGGAGGCTAAGGCAAGAGAATCACTTCAGCCTGAGAGTTTGAGGCACTCTACCGAGGGTGACATAGTGAAACTCCTTCTCAAAAACAAAAACAGAAAAAATAAATAAAACAACCCAGGTAACGCTGACTACACTGGTCTGGGGACCACACTTGAGAACCACTGGCCTGGTTAATCATTCTTTTATCTGTTTGTACAGAGCAACTGGGCCAAGCTACCTCCCGTTGCCAAGACCATACCTCTGAACTGACTCTTAGGCTTGTAATTGGAGATAATTTTTTCAACTTCCTTCTCTCATTAGCCTCCTCATTTCAGCAGTCACCCAAGTCTTACTGCCTTTTCAACTGGAATGTCTCTCACCTCTCCTTTTTATCTTCCTCAGTCACTGCCTTAATTCAGGGCCTCATCTCCCCCTACCCGAATATCTACAGAAAAGCTTCCTGGTCCCAGCCCACCCCATCCACACAGCTGCCAAGTTACCTTTCCACTGAGCCCTCAAATGCTTTATGGTGTGCTCACTTGGGTAGCACATATACTAGAATTGGAGAAGGACTAGCAGGGCCCCTGTGTAAGGATGACATGCAAATTGGTGAAGCATTCCATGTTTTTAAAATTAAAACAAAACCAAAAAAATACTTTATGGTTTCCCCAACCCAAAGAACTTCCATTGGCTACCCTTGGTTATCATATTAAACTAAACTTTGGAACACTTGCAAATGTTTTGCTTTTAAGTTAATGACATTTAAATGTTTTTCCACCTCGACATTTCTTTTCATTTTTTTTTTTTGAGACGGAGCCTCAAGCTATCCCCCTGGGTAGAGTGCCATGGCATCACAGCTCATAGCAACCTCCAACTCCTGGGCTCAAGCGAGTCTCCTGCCTCTGCCTCCCAAGTAGCTGGAACTACAGGCGCCCGCCACAACGCCTGGCCATTTTTGGTTGCAGCCATCATTGTCGTTTGGCGGGCCTGGGCTGGGGATTCGAACCCGCCACCTTGGGTGTACATGGCTGGCTCCTTAGCAGATTCAGCCACAGGCGCCGAGCCTTTTTTTGTTTTTTTTGTTTTTGTTTTTTTTTTTTTTGACATTTCTTTTCAATCAGAACCTCCTACCTTTTCCCGAAGTTATCCTATCTGAAACCACTTAGGACCAGATTTTAGAAAAAAGTTTCAACATTTTCCTTCCTTCCTCCCCTCCCCCCACTCCCTTCCTGTTCTCTCTCTTTCTTTCAATAAAGATGACTCTGAATTTGGAACTCCTAAATCCTTTTGAGTTACACTACTACATTTCAACCACTAGCAGCTGGCTCCGCCTGACCTTACTCCCAGGAGCTCAAGCTCAGTGTCTAAAGCCAAGCTGAACACTGATCTCCTCACACTAGTTCCTCTTCATGTTTTTACCTTTTTTTTTTCTTTTTAATTTGAGACAAAGTCTCACTTTGGTGGTGTCATAGCTCACAACAACCTCAAAGTCTTGGGCTCAAGCGATTCTCTTGCCTCAACTCAGCCTCCCAGGTAGCTGGGACTACAGGCGCCCCCAACAACACCTGGCTATTTTTAGAGACGGGGTCTCACTCTTGCTCAGGCTGATCTCTAACTCCTGAACTCAGGTGATCCACCTGCCTGGGCCTCCCAGAGTGTTAGGATTACAGGTGTGAGCCACTGTGCCCAGTCCATGTTTTTACTTTTTCAAAATAAAATATCCCCCATTTAACCAGTCATCCAGATTCTTGATCATAATTTGGAGTTTTCTACTCATCTGCTCCTCCTCTTCTCTCATTTTGCCTCATCCTACTCCATTTAATTAGGAGCCAAACCCTAAAGATTCTACTGTATATCATAGGGTCTCCTGACGCCTGGCACTTCTCCAGCTGTAAATGTCACTATGATGTCCTAAAGCTGTTATTTACTGTTAAGCAAAATATTTCAAACTTTTCCACAAAACACCTCTAACAGAAGAGAAAATCTAAAGGGTGGGGAGGAGAGTACCCTTAGGAATGTGGCCCTAAGCAGCTTTTAAATCTTTCTCTACTCACTTTGGAGACATTTCCTGGTCAATTCCAGCATCTTTAAAAAAAAAATCTTGCAGATTTTGCCATCTCTTCCATCTATTTTTGTTTTAACACAAAAAGAATGCTTTCAGTTGCTCACCAGTGAGCCAGATCAATGCTTTAGGAACATTTTTATGTTCATTAGTGGCTTCGTATAGGGTACCTGCGCCCTGGTCTTATTTTATTTTATTTATTTATTGTTTTTTTTTTAGTTTTTGGCCGGGGCTGTGTTTGAACTCGCCACCTCTGGCATATGGGGCCAGTGCCCTACTCTTTTGAGCTACAGGAGCTGCCCTGTTCCCTGGTTTTAGAAGGACCCTAGGAGACTCCGACCCTGCCTTCCTTCACTCGGTCTCTCTGTGCCATTTTACTTCCCCACTGCCTAGAGCCTGTCTCCAAAAGTGTCCAGGGATGCCAGACTACTACCAAATTAAGTATAAAGTGCTTTCTTTGAAATTCAAGGCCCTCCAAAAAATCATCCTTCCAGTCTTATTTCTAATACTATATTACTTTCCAGCAGACTAGAATGTTTTACCATGTTCTCAATATTTAATTTGATCTAGTCGTTGGCAAGTGGGGTTTATTTCTACTGTCATCTAGCACAATGGTTCTCTTTTTTTTTTTTTTTGAGACGGAGCCTCAAGCTATCCCCCTGGGTAGAGTGCCATGGCATCACAGCTCATAGCAACCTCCAATCCTGGGCTCAAGCGAGTCTCCTGCCTCCGCCTCCCAAGTAGCTGGGACCACAGGTGCCCGCCACAACGCCCGGCCATTTTTTGGTTGCAGCCATCATTGTTGTTTGGCGGGCCCGGGCTGAGGATTCGAACCCGCCACCTTAGGTGTAGGTGGCTGGCGCCTTAGCCGATTGAGCCACAGGCACCGAGCCAACAAAAGAGGTCTTGGGAAAACTAAAACTGGAGACCTCAGATGGCTCATAAAAGGAAAAAACAATTCAGGGCTGAGTTAGACTTCTATTTGTTTATTTATTTTGCAGTTTTTTGGCCGGGGCTGGGTTTGAAACTGCCACCTCCGGTATATGGGGCCAACGTCCTACTCCTCTGAGCCACAGGCACCTCCCAATATATTCATTTATTTTATTTATTTATTTTTGAGACAGAGTCTCAAGCTTTTGTGCTGGGTAGAGTAGCGTGGCGTCACAGCTCACAGCAACGGCCAACTCTTGGATTTAAGCGATTGTCTTGCCTCAGCCTCCCAAGTAGGTGGGACTAGAGGTGCCCAGCACAACGCCCGGCTGTTTTTTTTGTTGCAATTGTCATTGTTCTAGCTGGCCCGGCCCAGTTTGAACCTACCAGCTCCCAGCTGGCACCCTACCCACTGAGGTATGGGTACCGTCCACTTCTTTATATTTAATTTTGGTAAAATTTATTCCAGTGTGCAAATCATTTAGCAGTAAGCAAATACGTTTACTGTAATACAATGAGGGGTCCTAAAGGGTGTGGTTTCTTTCCTTCTACCTTAACATACTTACCAGTATTTTAGATCACCAAAAGGAACTCATAAGTCCATTAGGACTGGTTTATTCTTTTATAAGCCATTTGAGGTGTCTAGTTGTCTTTCTTTGTTCATATGAATATTTCTTTCTGGCTTCATATATGTTTTTAGTTATCCCAATTAGGAACTAAATTAATTCCAAAGAATTAGCAATCTTAACTATAAAGCAGTATTTATTGGAAAACAGAAGTGTAATAGTTACGATTAAACAAACAGTCCTCATTAAAAAAATAGGTCAAGCAGCCTAATTTAGGCACCTGAGAAGGAGACAATAGGAAGAAATTATTTTAAACATTTTAAAATTATTATTTTATTTTCACATTTTTTTCCTCGTAACTGAAGGAGATATATTTCCAGAACAACAGGGCCCACCAAGTACCCAGCAGTTTGGATAAAATTAGACTTACAATCAGATTCATCTTCATGAAGTTTCAGACTATTGAGGACAAAGAGAAAGCCAGAGGAAAAGGATGAATATCACACAAAGGACTGGAAGTCAGAATGGCATCAGATTTCTCAGCAGTAGCATCAGCAGCTAGAAGATGGTGCCTTCTAAACTGTGGGGAAAATGTTTTTTACCTGAGAACCCTATGCCCAAACTATTAATCAAAGTATAACTGTAAAATGAAGACATGGTCAGACACATAAATTCTTAAAAAATACCTTTTCTCCAGAAGCAACAGGAGGATGTGCTCCATTAAAAAGGCAGGCCTAGGGGACTAAGGAGAAATGCAGGAATCCACTAAGAGCATGAGGTGAAGTCCCAGACTTGTGTGAACACACAGCACAGCCACCCCTGCCAAGAGAGAGGCCTTCAGGAAGCTCAAGGCCTCTTATGTACACATCCATGTATTAGCTGAAGTGTGATGGGTGTGGTGGAGCCACCTGTAATCCCAACCACTTGACGGGTTGAAATGGGAGGCTCCTTAGAGCCCAGGAGTTCAGAATCTAGCCTGGACAACATAGCAAGATCCCATTTCTAAAATTGTAAAAGTGGCTTGATGCCTGTGTATGATGCACCAGCCACATACACCAGAGCTGGAGAGTTTGAATCCAGCCAGGGCCTGCCAAACAACAATGACAACCACAACCAAAAAAAAATAGCTGGGTGTTGTGGCAAGCGCCTGTAGTCCCAGCTACTTCGGAGGCAAGAGAATCTCTTAAGCCCAAGAGTTGGAAGTTGCTGTGAGCTGTGACGCCACAGCACTCTACCCAGGGCAACATAGTGGGATTCTGTCTCAAAAAAATAAAAAACAAATAAAATAAAATTGTAAAAGTGGGAAAAAAAGGTGAAATGATAAAATATCACATGTGTCTGTATTGCAAGGATGGACAGCTTGAAGCTGAGTTAAAGATGAATTCATAGAAACGAGGTAAATTAAAAAGGCATTGTTGACTATAAAGCAAACAATACTTTTCCAGGGAAGAAAAGATAATCATAGTTGAGTACATGGCCAAGTTGAGTGGTGGAGGGGGAAGGGGACACATTCCAGTTTGCCAGGGAGAATACCAGGTCACGCCTGGTATTCCTCTTTATAAGGAAGCATTTGTTCCAGACAAAAGGGTGACTTGCTGGAGGTAATGGTTCTTCAATGCATTCTTCTGCAAGAGCAAGACTCCTTTTTGGAAAGCCTGGGTGATTGTGTGGGTTTCTTAGTTGCAGGGAACGAAAATCAATACTGGCTGAGTTTAGCAAGAAGCAATTTTTTGGAAGGGAGTAGCTTACAGAATGGAAGGTAAAACGGAAAGAATCAGAGTTTAGAACGGAAGGCACCAGAGCATGAAGAGATGTAGCCAGCAGCAGAATAGCTCTGCTATATGAGCTAAATGATTAGTATTTGGCATCCAGATTCACCACCCAGGAGAAAACATCTGATTGGCCTAACCTGTCTCGTGCCCACCTCCTTAGTGTTAATTGACAGTTCCTCCAAAACCACAGAGAAGGAGTGTTTCCCCTAAAAGAAAATCCGGGTTGGAACCAGACATAATGGGGGAATGGATGTTAAAAAGACAAGAACACAGACTTCCACCCAGAGAGGGTGTTCTCACTGGGGAGGAAGAGAAGGGTCTAAAGATTACAGAGAAGTATTAAAGAAAACTTTTCAGATGGTTTTGTTACAAGCATACTTCAAAATTTTATTACAGTCATTTTTTTTTTTTTTTGAGATGGAGCCTCAAGCTATCCCCCTGGGTAGAGTGCCATGGCATCACAGCTCATAGCAACCTCCAACTCTTGGGCTCAAGGAGCGAGTCTCCTGCCTCTGCCTCCCAAGTAGCTGGGACCACAGGTGCCCGGCCACAACGCCCGGCCATTTTTTGGTTGCAGCCATCATTATTGTTTGGCGGGCCCTGGCTGGGGATTCGAACCCGCCACCTTAGGTGTAGGTGGCTGGCGCCTTAGCCGATTGAGCCACAGGCACTGAGCCTTTATTACAGTCTTACCACAAGTATAAACCTGCTGGGATTTTAATTCAGGGATGTGTACTTGGTAGGGGCATTTTCAAAAATTTTATTTTTATTACAGTATCACCTATG
>CAUYQV010073870.1:0-56314 GCA_963574575.1 Galagoides demidoff | reverse complement strand
GAGTGAGTAATAATAATATTAATAAGAATTATAATAGAGATAATAATTAACAACATGAATAAAATAATAAATTAACAATAAAATAATTAGGAATAAAAATGATGATGAGATTCACAGCGTTTATGAGCCTCCTGCATTTATGGGGAATTCCCACAAAGCATGTCCTTTACCCCCTAAGGGGAAGAGCAAAGAGCATTCTCTCTGTGCTGCGCCTGCCTCTCTCACAGGTGAGGTTGCAGACTTGGGGTGCCCCGGCCACCTGACTCAATCTGGGAGTGTGTAAGATACAGCCCAGTCTACTCCGAGCCAAAGGCCAGATTCTTTCATCATCATGTTCTCAGTGCCACCAGCACTGGCTCGTCCCAGAGATCTCCCTGTACATACATCAGCATCAGGGATTTATTGAGAGGATCGTACCCATGTGACATGCTAGATCTGTGTCCACAGTCCGGTCACTAGCCCACAAGGCCACTGTGCCACAGCCTCACCTCACATCCCTGAGTCTGGCCCAGAGTGGCACTGTGCCTTGTCTATAAATATGGGTGAGGCTGAGACTGGATTTTGGGAGAGGGGAGGGCCCGTCTGTGACAGGAAAGTCCGGTCACAATGAGGAGAACCACCGTGTGGAGACAGTCCCCAAGTCATTTCTGTTTTTCCTTTTTCCCTCACTGCTTATCTCAAGGCCACGGCTCATCTATACTGTGGTTTCTGTGTGTTGGGTTTGCAGGAAGCCTCGGCCAGGCCTGCCTGTGTCCCACAGTGGGGGGCAAGTGGTCAGCACAGGGTGAGTGAACAGAGCAGCCCATGCAACAAGGGAAGGCCTGACATGCACACAGGGCCACCCTGCCCTTCCCGGACACCTGGCCACTGCAGCCACCTCTGACCCAGATTCCCATCAGAAAAAGCTGCTGAGGCCTGTGAGACCCAGGCCATGGAAGGCACCCAGCAGGCCCACCAAGGTCCCAGGCCTGCAGTGTTCCTGGCATCACCTGCTCAGCTTGGCCACTGGACCCTGCAGCCTGCCTACCACCCCATGACTAGGGACTGGCCAGTGGAGCATGCCAGCAGTGAGGGGGCTGGAACGAAGAGGCTGAATCTTACACTGGGCAGCCATAGAGCACACACCGTTATTGCTTTTGCTGCATTTATTTATTTATTGTAGCTGGGAAGGACCTCAGTGCTCAGTCCCTCTGCAGAAAGGATTCATCCAGGTCCCATGGAGGCTCCTGGGCTGCAGAGCCCCACTCAGCGCTGGACCTCAGACCATGTACTTCTGAGCACCTTCCACCTGGAGCTCTCAGAGGACCCTGCATTGGTGGACAGAGACCCCCAGAGCCCACAGGGCTCTTACTCTGGGAGGAGCAGCAGAAGTGACTGTCTGGAACACTGGTGTGAGATTGAAAGCCGAGGAGGAGAAGAGGTCCATACAATTATTTTTAGGTAATTATTTGGAGTTTGGCAGCCCAATGCAGTCAAACAGGTGAGTGCTGAGACGTGGCATGGGAAGTCCAGCTCCACATCCCTCGTGGTCTGGATTTAAAGCACAGTCAGTCGTGAGTCTCTGAGCTGGGTTCCCGAGTCTAAAGGCATCTCTAGCTGGGCTGTCCTTGTTTGTAGGCACACTGAAGCAAGGTCATCCAGGACACTTGGGGCCTGGACTGCACAAGCGCCTTTAAAAAAAAGAACTCACACTTTATATACTAATTACTCCAACTCAAAGACCAACTCAGCTGCTTCAAGGGTAAGAAATGTTTTAGAAGATTTGTACGGAAATCTGCACAGTCTAAGATTCAGCCTTGTCGTTTCAGCTTCCTCACTGAAACCAACCCTCGGGGTTAAGGATGCTGGGAAACACTCCCCACCCTAACGGGTACCTCGTCCTGCTCCACGGAGGGAAAGGGAACCTGCCTCATCTCTCCTGACAGGACAGTCTTCACTGGCAAATTAAAGTGGTAAATCTTTAGGAACAATTCTGAAGAATCTACTCCCACTGCTGTGCTCCTTTCTTGGGGTTTAATTTGTGAAAAGCTTTTTTCCTTCTAATTTACGTCTAGGAGTGAAGTCAACCTCTGCATCAAAAATCAGCTTATAGCATGTCTATTAATAGTGGGTTTTAATATTTTTGTTTCAACTCATGACAGAAATACGTCTTAAGAGAATCTATGGATGAACTTGATTGTTTTATATATGGTTAAATATGTGACAATAAAAGATTCATGAGACATTCTGTCTAGTGTTTGCAGGTCTTCTAGAAGACCTAGAGTTCAGGTTTGCCTTTAATTTTATCAGCTATTTTTACCCCACAGGTGGTGCAGACACCAGGCCTGGGGCCCGCACGGCAAACCCTCCATGCAGAGCTGCGTTCTCAGACCTAACCTTTTTCTGGTTCCCCCACCAGTGTTCTGTTCCCTGCATTGAAAGTGCTGGAGCCCTTTTACCCTTCTGCCGTTCTCTGGAATCATCTCAGGTCTAAAGCATTAGTCTCAGTGCATCACCATGCTAAGTTTGGTTATGTGTAAAGTCACCCACTGCTGGAAGAGACACCCAGATCCGGGGTGTGGGTTCCAGACATCTGTGGCCAAGTCTCCGAAACTGATTTTAAGAATCATCACCATTCATCAAAAGTAGAGACTTCCCAGAATGACTATGATGGCCAGGGCCTGGCTTATTCTGGAATTTAGAACCCATGAAAAGCAGAGCAAACTTCAAGGACGTGGACGGAACCACCTGTGTGGATGCTCAGGGCAGTGTCAGTGGCTTTGGGACTCGGCGTCCATTGTCTTCATTGAAAACTGACGTAACATCCCTGCACCAGGCTGAGCACAGGTGGACACTGAGAACCCCCTCAGGAGACGGTTCCATCAAATATCAGATCCCACTGGGTTCCTGGAAACAGCAGTTTGTTTTGGAAAACCCACCAAATGGTATTTTTAAAGGCTTGAATTACCCTTACTTGTAGAGAAAGTCACTGATTTCTTTTCATTTGTATTTAATACCTCACGTTTATTGAAAGAATCCTGAAACTGCACAGGTGTGTGGACCAATGATCCCACTGTACACTTCAGTTGGAGTAAAATCACAGACACATTTCTGTAACTCTGTGAACATTAAAATTTCATTTCTCTGTCAAACCAAAGAAACATTCCAAAAGTACTTTTGAGTAATAATATCTTTATGGCCATTTTCAATTCCTTCCCCCCATATTAGTTCACCCTAGCATTTTCCTCTTTTGAATTTTCTAAAGACATCTCACAAATACAGGCATCTTAAAATATATGAATTAAATTGATGAGTTTTACTCTCTAAATTCCTGAATCCAAATCTCACCTCTTGTTAGTAGAATTAATTTGGACAAATTAGCTGTCCTTGTCTTCTTTCCCAGCCAAAAACATGGATGCTAATGGCTTAGGAATTCAATTAATCAATTTTTAAAACACCTAGAATCCCGCCTGTCACAAAGCACATACTCAAAAATGTTAGCTGCAGCTACAAAGAATAAGCTCAAACCAAAAACGATTTAAATATTCAAATAATATATTGTTAGTAATAGTGATATCAGTGCAATGAATACTAGACAAGGCATGGAGAACAAGCCATTTACACAAAGAATTGGAAGAAATATATTTCCCTGCTATTGTTCATAAATTCAAATAGTATTTGCCTGACTCATAACCTCATAGAAGGAAAAAGGATTATTGGGATTTAAATTTGGAAAGCTTCACCCAGCTTCACGTCAGGGAGCCCCATGCCGTTATTGTGCTAACTGAGATTTTTGCTCTAGGGATGGAATAAAAAATGACGTGTCAGCCTAGAGTCAAAACACAAAATAATGATGCAAAAGAATTAAATGATAACAGAGACAGCTACCTTAAAAAGCTAATAATGAAATAGTAGAAATAAAGTGGGTGAAAATAAATGAAGATCAGAAATGATACATCTGAAAATAAAATCAGCATTGAAGACACCAAATATTGTTAGGTTAGAATAGCTCAAATTGTACTCTTTTTGAGTATTATCACTTTGAGGATATAGGAAAACCCTCCAGTTCTCTTAGCATATTCTCAGAACATGCAATACCTTGGTGACCTCGATGTTGGGTTTTTCCCACCGATCACCAGCTCTGCAGTGAGCGCCTGCCAGACACTGGGAGGCACTCCAGCCCATCCAGTCCTAACATTGTGCACCCCGAGACAGCATCACACCCCAAGACTGGACACACTTCCAAGGCCAAGTGAAACCCCCAGGTTATGACTATGCTTCTGACTGACTTGACATAAATTGGGGTTCCTCTGGCCCCCTCCTTGGTATAAAGTAAAAATAAAATTCTAAGCCCCCCACCAACTGAACAGAACCCCCATTGATCAAGGAGAACCTAAAAAAAATCTTAAAATTGAGTTCCTGGACTAGACAGCAAGGGAGGTCAGACAGGCTGCCTTATACACCCTCCCATTTGGCAGTTAGAACAGCAACCAGCCAGGATTGGGGTTAAAATAGAGACCCTCAGACTGACGGAACAGGGGCTGTGTGGAAACAAGATACTAAGTTACAAGCAGGACCTAAGGCCACAGTGGCAGAGGTTAAGCCAGGCCCACAGACCACCAGCTCCCTGAACCTGTCACTCTGAGCTCCCTGACCTGTCCCTCTGAGCTGGGGCACTGTGGCTTGCCTATGACAGCAGACTTCGGGGTCCTTCCTCCTGACTCCACACTTTCCAACAAAGTGGAACTATCTCAACCAACTCCCCAGTAAAGAATCTCTAAACCCACTTGTGACTATAAGTCCTTGCTCCACGATGTCCCCCTTCTTGGGCTGGGCCACTGTGCACCTTGCAGGCATTCACTTATGATTTTACCTGCAATGCTTGTCTGACTGAAACATACGAAACCAAACTGTAACCCGACTCCTGGGGACCACTTTCTCAGACCTCTGAGACTGGATCTCAGGGCCGTGGTTATACCTGTGGGCTCAAAATAAACCTCCTTAAATTATTTTATAGAGCTTGCTTTTTTCCCCATTAACATTGTGTTCCATTACTTTGCCAGATTAGCTCAAAGAACTCAGGGGAACACTTCCTTTTGCCCACTTGTTACAAGGGGTTTTACAGCCAGGTGGAAGTGAGCTGGGTGTGGGGGCAGGGCACGGAGTTCTGATGTGCCCCAAGTAGGACTGACTGCATCACTGGCCCTGGGGACCAGCTCAACTTGTGATCTTGGCAGAGGTCAAGGGGGCTGGAGGTTCCCACCCCACCCCCAGATCTGTGGCAGAGCCTGACACTGCCCTCTGTTATGAATGGGAGTCTTCCAGCCTTTGGAGACAGAAAATGTGTCTTTTGAATTGATAGGCAGGTGGTGAACAAGAAGGCCCAGCTGGGCTGATGAACAGGACTGCCTGTCCCATCCCTCAGAGATGCTGGGCTGTGGGTCAGATGCAGCACTGGGGGAGGGGAAGAGCCCTAGGGAGCATGGGCAGCAGGACAGACATGGAGAGCGCAGCCTCCTGCCCAGGGACAGGTGCGGCCTTACCATGGGGCCCACAGGTCGGACGTGCCATCCCATGATCGTAAGCCCCTGACCGCTCATTGCTGGGACTGGTGGCATCACCCCTTTGTCCTTACTAGGCGCTAGGGGTTACCGGCAGGACTATTGGTCAGACAACACAGGAGAAGATTCTGGGAACAGTGCAGCACAGAGTAACATCCACGGATTGTAAGTCCTGGCTGTTTCACCATGAAAGCGGCATCTCTTCAGCTCCTCCTCCCCTAAAGCCTCCCTGCTTCCACGTCAGTCCCCTGTGCCCTGCCTCCTCCTGGCAGAGCATTTCTGAGGGGTAGCTTGAAGGGGGGGAAACGTAGTCTCTCCTCCCCCAGAAGACCCCAGCTGTCTGACACTCAACATACTGCTCTAAATTGTCTCCCAAGAGCTTTCTGTGGCATCTCCATACAAAGCCAAGTGTCAGAGAAGTGATTATTTAGTGGACATTGTGATGTGCTTTTCTTAACTCAACTTGTGATGAGTGTATTTAATTTTGGAAGAAATACAATAATTTGATAAAATATGTTCCCTACTGCTTGGTCATGAAAATGCAAAGGCATGTTTTTAATGGTATCACACTAGGACTTTCACAGATCGGAATTCCTCGGGGTCACTGGACTGTGTCATCGGATTAAGGAACATAAGCAGGGTCCCGGGTGACTAAATTCCTGACATTTCTGGGGTCCCCACGTGAATTTGCTTTAAGTAGTTGAAGTGCATAGAATTTGACAATCGTGGGATTGATTTTCCCTGACACTACCCAGAAGATTACTTTATTCTATCAATTCTTCATAAACAATCAGTAAGCTTAGATTTCACGTTTCTTTCCGTGAACGAGGCACATTGCAAACTGTCTCCTGGGCTGTGTCTGTCCAGCGAAACCAGAGAAGTAATTCATGGAAAATGAGCAATGCCATCAGTGAGTGTGTGTTTTGGGCTGTGATTTCTGCACACAGGAAAATATAATGAATTCAATATGGCCCTTGAAAACCTTTTAAAAATTCTTTCTCCCTGGAAAAATAATTCATAAATATGAATAATCTCCCTTTCCACCAGTGTGGCATGACATTTGTCTTTGTGGATTATAAAGTGAATCAGCTGGCAAAGCATTCCTCAGTAAGGTCAGGGCACTCAGCAGGGGACGTCCCTAGCTGGGATCTCAGCACCAGGAACTGAGACTTCACAGCCTGAGGGGCGACAGGGCTTCCTGAGTGCCCATCTGGGCAGAGCCACACAAACGTGTCTCCTGACCTGCCTCCCTCAGAACAGCAGCTAACAAGGGCCCTGCATGGCATTGGGTGAAAGTTTTTAAGCAAAATTGAACACAAAATAGTAGTGATTTCCCCGCCTTTGAAAGAAAACATTTTCTGATATTAAAAAAATAGTCTTAAGGCAGCACCTGTGGCTTAAAGGAGTAGGGTGCCAGCCCCATATGCTGGAGGTGGTGGGTTCAAACCCAGCCCCAGCCAAAAAACTGCAAAAAAAAAAAGTCTTTATAGGGATTCAATATTGTCTGGGGCTTGGTGGTTTGGGGTACTTTTCCCGCAAGTGGATGTCTCAGTGTATTCCAGATGATTCTTTACCCAGAAGTGTCACAGGCAGGCACTGTGTCTGTCAGGGCGTGAGGAGGGCCTGGTCTGACCTGAGTCCTGAAGGTTAATGTTCCCACGGGAATCATTACAGCATAAGCGTGGTCATGAAGGCGTTTCTGCTCCCCTCTGCAGTTTGCAATCATTTACATTTTTTACTGCACTTTTCCTGGCTGTGGAGATATCCTGGCACCTGTACAAGCAACCCAAAGTGTCTGCATCAAGTTGACCTCATCACCAAGTAGGAAGAGACTTCCACAAAGCTTTCCACGGAAGGGTCACTGTGGATTGCAAAGGACTTAGACAGACAGACACATTCTCACATGGATGAGGGGTAGATGGTAGATACCAGGTAGAGTGACAGGGAGAGGATAGATGATTGACAGGTGATTGATGGATCATGGTAGATGGACAGAGAGATGACAGGCTGATAGAAGATAAAGCTACGTACAGACCGTCAGGAGAGTGGCTGGAGCAGGGCCCCACACAGAGCAGACGGGCAGGCATGTTCTCGTGCATCCTGCAGTAAGGCCTCCTCTGTCTTTTCTGGGGCTTCTGCTATGACTGCCCTGGGGTGGCTGCCCGCAGGTGGGTGGAGCAGGGCACGGAGTGGACCACCCCCTCCCTGCAGGTCTGACTGTTGCCTTCCTGCTCCTTCATTGCCTGCAGCACCTGGTTTTAGGGACATAGGCCCAGAGTCACAGATTCACTTTTAAAGGAATTTCACTGTTTTTCTGAGCTAGAGTTTGCTGGCCAGTGTGTGGCTCAGTTTGCTTAGAAGGGTCCTGTGTTCACCCTACAGAGCCAAGCCAGACTCCAGGACGGGGGCTGCTCCTGACATCAGACAGAGCCTGGCTGTTTCTCCGGCAGAAGGTTCCCATCAACCTGTCTCTTCCCTCCAGACTGAAGGTCTTCAGGGCCACACGTGGGGCCCTCTCATCACCAGCCAATTTCCTCTCACTGGGCAGAGGGTGGGGTATCCACCTTCCTGCCCCTCCTGGGTGTGGAGGGATGTCCTTCCCACTTGATCCCTGAAGGAGGCTGACGTCACTGCCAGGAGCCCTGGGCCCAGGTCTGTGCACACTTATGGGGGCTGTTCTGAGGCTCTCAAGTGAGCCCCTCTGCCCATTGGGCATGACTGTCCCTGCCTTCCGTCCCAGCAGAAATTGGGGTGGACTGAGGCTGACAATGGGGAAGGACGTGGGGCAGTTTCCAGGGCTGAGGTAGCAAATTGCCACAGACCAGGTGGCTTAAACTACAGGGGTTTGGGGGTTTTAAATTAATTTGTCTCATAGTTCTTGAGGCTGGAAGTCTAAGATCCAGGTGTGTGCAGAGCTGGTTTCTCTGTGGCCCCCATGGGAGGCCCAGCCTCTGACATTTACTTCACTGATACCCAGGCTTTCCTTTGGTGAGGACATCAGCCCCCTGTGACCCTATCTAAACTTGATTGCTGTGTGAAGACCCTGCTTCCAAGTCAGGCCATACACTAGCATGCCAGCACGTGGATTTGGGGGCCATGACCCAGCCCATAAGAGGAGGGAGTAGACTCACAGGACACAGACATGGCTCTGAGCTGACAGCTCTGGACCTGTTTCTAGATGGGGTGAGCTGAGGCCACAGCCACTGACCCAAGGGAATTAGGTGGCACCACATTCTGCCTCCCCTCATCATCTGTTCTCTTCGCTTAGAGAAAAGGCAGCAATGCTTCGGGTTGGGGGCAGGTGATCCAAGTTCCCCTGGTCAAATACTGTTAATGGCATGAGAGGAAAACTCCACACTTCCTTCCCAGAGACACAAACGCTCTCCCCCCACAGGTGCTGTGCCGAGCCCATCCAGGGTTCCTGATGCTCTGCCTCAGGATTTGTTAGTTCTCATGGAAGCCAGACCGGAACCCAGAAGGAGTGAAAACAGTGGCCCTCCCTGCACCCTCCGAGCAGTGAGCACGCATCTCAACCTAAATCTGCACTGGAGCTGGGAAGTCTGAAATTCAGTCGATCAACCTGTGTATCATCCTGACTAGAACAGAATGAAAATTTAAATTCCCAGACGGAAATTCAAAAGCATCGAGACTGGATTGTCTTTAAGTAGGAAATCACCCTTGAAAGATTACTGGGAGAAAAGTCAAGCCCTTGGGAGGGAAAAGCACCTGTTCTCTCAAAGGCCATCTGAGACAGAGACCCTGGAGCTCGGGAGAGAGACCCAGCAGGTGCAGAGGGCTCAGCTTCCTGTTTGCCCCACCCAACCAAGAGGAAGATAAGTTCCTTGGAGCAAATCTCTGAATCTAGCTCTCTCGTCTTTTCAGGGTGATGGCTGTTTCTATCAGCTTTGTAGAGTTGTAAAGATCCTGTGAAGTAAAGCTCAGAGCTCATTAACCCGCTTTTAGAACTCTCAGGCCCTACATAGATATGAGTTTGTATCAACTGAGGTGATATTTGGAGTCAGCTGTTCATTTTGAGGGTGACACATCTGTGTAAGAAGAGAATTCTGATGCAAGAGAATTCTGAACTCTGAAAAGTTTCCACCACGTTCTATAAGAAATCCCCAGCCTCGTTGGATCACACAGCTGTTTATTTTAAGGTAGTCACCAGATTGTGTAAAATTATCTCAGAATGATCACCAAATCACCATTGTTAGAAATTGTTAAAATATATTAAGAAATAGTAAATGGTGTTTTTTTGGTACAAATTTGGTTACATTGTTCAATTCATTCCATTCAAATTCTGTTACCAACACTTAAAGAGTTTCCTTTCTCTCTCTAAAGTAATGAAAACTGCTCCCCAGGCTAGCCCAGGTGACTCTGAGAGACCACATTCATAGAAATAAGAACTTAATTTCACGCTTAGAAACATCTCCTATTTATTAATGTTCTTAGGTTATTTTAAAGGACAATGTCTTGTCTTAACACACGGCCTCAAGACACTGATAGGCGGTATCTGCACTAAGCTGTCTCTGCAGGTGTGGGAAGGGTCTCGGCATGTTGACTTCTGAGACTTCCCCCTTCTGCACCTTCAAGGGTTATCACTCTCTGGAGCAGGTGTGGACGTGGGGCACAGACGCCCTCTCCAATTCACTCTCTCAGGCATGCAGTGCTGAGATGTGCATCCCCCAAGCCCAGCGGGCCCCTGCGGACAGAGACACAGCAAGCATCTGGCACTGACCAGAGGAGACTCTGCAGAGTTTACTCAGGGAAGTGAGCTTGAAGTGTGTCCTTTCATGGAAAGGAAATAAAATGAAGAAATAAAGTGATTCATGTGTCTTCACAGATGGTGGGCTCAGTCTCCCCTCCCTCCAGGGTCTTTTGTTACTGGGCACCCCCAGGCCTCCCCCCGTGCTGTACCCGGCCCTGCTGCCTGGCCCCACCAGCACGGAGAAGCCCCCTGGGATCTCAAGCACCGGACTCTTCGGAGGTGTTCACGCCCTGTCCTTGCTCTGTGCTGCTCAGACCTCGGTCTGCACAGACACAACTCACCGCCATGTGCAGCCTTGAATTCCACCTGTCTTGTGACACAGCTAATATTTTCATGATCAATAGACAAGACTGTCCACCAGGCATGAAATCCAATCTCTGAGCTTCGTCCTCTGTGCAATTTCAAAGCACGTGTGGGAGGAAAGAGGATGAGCCGTGCGGTAATGTGAGGCCAGTGCAGCGCTGGTCTACAGCAAAATACAGTGCACTAGGGTGGAAAAGGCTTTCAGAAGGTTTTTTTCCTTTTTAGATTAATTAAATAATGTATGCTGCCTTTAAGGACGTGCTTTATCTTTCACCAAATTTAGGAAGGAGGACCTCAGCTTTCTTCATAAATAACATATGCATATGGCCAAATTAACTGAGTACCAGGACTTTAAGAAGTCAGCTCCTTAGAATATGGCAAGCCTTATACTTCAGATTTGGGGACTCTGCCCAGGAAAAATTATCCATGTATATTTTCTATAACACAATTTAGGAATTTTCTAATAAGCTTCTCATATATTTTAATTCACCTTCTATGTTTATCTTAGCATTATTTATTATAATATTATTTGAGCTATTCTTATGATTTTATAATAATAGAATTTACTATATGTTTTACATATGAGGCCTGAAAATTCAGTTCAAGAACTCACCCCAGAAAAACTTCTACCAACCTCACTGCTGACTATCACCGCAGTCACCCTCAAGTCCTCCCCGTGGGAAGTCGTGCACTGATGCCAGTGCTTACCCCACCCTTCAGAGCCATTTTGGAACTCTTTTTCTGGACGATCAAAGCTGTCATCATATTTCCCTTGACATCCTGAATGTCATCAACATGTTTTGCTTTCAATACTTCCTTTATTTTTGAGTAAAGATAAAAGTCATTTGGGGCTAGATCAGGTGAGTAGGGCAGATGTTCTAATATGGTTATTTGTAACTAGAAACTTCCTCACAGTGCCGTGTGAGCTGGTATGTTGTCGTGATGTAAGAGCCATGAGTTATTGACCAAGATTTCCAGTTAAGATTTTTGTGTTTCTCTATTGATTGATCTGCTACACTTCTCACAGTGAGACAATTTTGATGCATAATTTGATGATTTTTTGCAGTGTTTTCATCAGTTTTGCTCATTATCGGCTGTCCTGACCTCACCTCACCAGTGACACTTTCTCCTCAGAAAAATGTTTAGTCCATTTGTACCCTGCCCTTTTCTTCATGGCATTATCCCCATAAACTTGGACTAACAGGTCCCCGATTCCACTTCCAGTCTTGCCAAGTTTAACAAGAAATTTAATATTTGTTCATTGTTTTAATTCAAGCTCTGACATTCTCAGACCTCACACAAAACACACAATAATGAAGGCCACTCAGCAAGACACCCACACAGCTGTGAGACCCTGACAGACCAAGGTTGTGAAATATTCCTGAGCTGTTTGTACAGTGCTGCCAATGTAAGCGCATGGTGGCAAGTTCACCAATTTAATGGTCTGACCTTATATATTAGGAGGGATATTTCATTACATTTAGGTTATTTATTATCTCAGTTTATTGATAGGTGTCTACAAACTACAACCTACACGCAAAATCTGGCCTGTGGCCCTTTGCATATGGTCCATGGTTAAGAACGCCAAGATTAGTTATCTTTTAGTGTTTGCCCAATTGCTTCACACAGAAGCTTAAAATAACACACGGTTTCTGTGGGTTGGGATCCAGGCCTGGCCCAGCTGGGCCTTGCTCAGGGCTGCAGAGGCTGTGTGCATGGGTTTGTGTGTGCATGTGTGTGCTCAAATCCAAATGTGTACAGGAGCCTGTGCACGCGTGCTCATGCTGGAGACCTGCATGCGTGTGCATCACTGTGTATACATGTAGCTGTTTGCATATATGTGCACATGTGTATGTGAGTTGAAGGCTATTTGGTTGTATAGGAGGTCCCACTTTTCAAAATTCCATTCAGAGCTACATTCAGGTCCCAGGCCCTGCTGGAAGGGAGGAAGCCCTGTTTTCCTTGAGTGAGGGCCATGCAAGGGCTGGTGCAGTGTGGCCTCTGGGAAGCGTGTAAAGCAGGGACTAATGGAGGAAGACCCCTCTGTGGGGGGCACTACCTGATCATCTGGGCCCTGGTGGGGCTGGCACAGAGGAAGAAGGAAGGTTCTCTGTGTGTCCCTCAGCCTCACACTGGGGCTGTACCACCTGCTCCTGGCACTGACACCCTTGTGTATGTCGTGACTGGCTTTCCTCGGCTCCAGCACTCAGGTGACCTGTCAGGGACCTCCCCTCTTTGTGAACTTGTGGATAGTTGCCCAGTGAGTGGCCTCACCCACGTCCTGCCAGCCCTGCCCTCTGGAAACCCTGTGGTGACAGAGGAGCCCCGGAGGGGACACGTGAGTCCTTCTCACACTGGTATCTCCACTAAGTGCCTCAGGATCCTGGGGAGACACAGTGCCAGACACGCTGGAGAAAAGTCTCCTTACACTCCTCCTGGGGGAAAAAACCCTCTTTTTCTCTGTTCCTGTGATTAGACTCTCAGTAGCCTGCAGCAACGGTGTGGGTTTTTGTTGTGTGACAAGACTCAGGTCTGCTCATCAGGGCCGACACGCACACAGACGAGAGGGGCTGTCTTGGAATGAGCAGTGTTAGGTCAAAGTCAGAATTGATGGTGACCCCACAGAAGGCAAACTGTGAAAACAAACGAGGACAAATCCCCAATTAGTGATTCTTCACAGAGAATTAGGGCCTGGTGATCCTCGGGTGGGTCTACCGAGAGCCACAAAAAAAGGAAATTTTTATGAAATTCTCACAATTATAAGAGAATTTAAGAATTATATGAGATGATGTTTCATAGTCAGTGTGGCACTCACCCAGCTCTGGATGGCACATGGTTACCTTGAAAATTCACCTGACAGTGAGTGCACAGAGGGCATAGAGGAGAAGACCCCAAGTTAAGGCCCTGCTGCCCTGGAAACGTGGACACCACAGAGCCGTGGACACAGAGCCGTGCACACCCAGAGAGCAAACAAACTCCAAGTGTCACGGCAGCTGGCTCCTAAGGGCAGACAAAGCATAATGAGAGACAAATGAAAACACCTTTGTTTCATGTTAAATGAAACTTTGTTCTCACAGCTATATAACAGGCCACGTAGAAGTCACACCAGAAAAGACTTGTTGAAAATTTCACCCTGATGCATTCAATTGATATTTTGTACACGAGCATCTTGGGAGCTATATTTTTGATTCACAAACTATGTAAAATGTGGTAGCAAAAAAGTCATAGTTCTGTCAAGGATGAATTTATTCAATGTGATTTAAACAAGTCCACTTCATACCCCTAGAGATACACTTTCACAGATGAGTAACTTTTTGACTTACCTTCACTGGGGTAAGCAGAGTCACTTTCCTTGAATTTCAGGAGAGAACTTATTCACACATCCACTCAACAAATATTCGTTGGTCATTATTAACAAATCAAAACACACTAGATGTTAGCATGGATGCCGTGAAAGGGAAACCCTCCCACAGTTGCTGGGATGTGAACTGGCACCACCTCCACGGAAAACTGCAGATTTCTCAAAGAAATAGGAGTTCGATCCAGCAATCCCAATACTGGGTAACTACCTAGAGGAAATGAAGTTATTTTATAAAAAAGAGACCCGAACACAAATGTTTATTGAAGCACAATTCGCAATAGCAAAGATATGGAATCAACCCAGGTGCCTTCTCCTGATGAGTGGAGAAAGAAAATGTGGTGTGTGCCACGGAGCACTCTTCAGCCACAAAGGGTACTGGAAGGCTTTCTTTTTTGAGACAGAGTCTCACTATGTCGCCCTCAGTAGAGTGCTGTGACTTCACAGCTCATAGCAATGCTTCACAGCTCAAACCCAACTCTTGGGTTTAAGTGATTCTCTTGGCTCAGCCTCCCAAGTAGCTGGGATTACAGGTACCCACCACAATGCCCAGCTATTTTTTTTTAGAGACAGGGTCTCACTCTTGTTCAGGCTGGTCTCAAACTTGTAAGCAGGGCAATCCACCTGCCTCAGCCTCCCAAGTGCTGGGATTACAGGCATGCAGCACCACCCCCAGCAGTATTGGAATACTTTTTACATCAACTTGGATGGACCTGGAGACCATTCTCCTAAGAGAAGTATCTGAAGAATTAAAACACAAATGCCACATGTTCTCACCTACAAGTGGGAGCTAAAGGAAGGCTGTATTTGGTCATAAACTGGTGCCCTAGACATTGAAATCTAATAAGGGGGAGGGGAGAAGTTCTACTGGTCAGGCAAAGTGTGCCCTGACCAGTGACAGGTCACTAAAGGCCCTGACTTCAGCACACACAATTCACTCATGTAAGAAAAAACACTGTACCCCTAGAGCTATTGTAATAATAAAAATGAAAACAATATTCAAAAAAAAAAAAAGAAAAGAAAATCTTTCTCTGCATGAAATGCCCTAACTGAGGGATTCAAACTGTGTGAACAAACAGCTCCTGGACATACCTGACAATGAGGAGGGGGTCAGCCACCAAGAGCTTGTTATGGGAGTGGACCCATCACACCCCTCATGTACCTGTTTTTTGCCCAGCGCTTTCCACCTGTACAGAGAGGTGATGCCCATTTAATAAGCTTCACTAGACAGCAGGGGAGTTTAAATGAAAAGTAAAATGCAGTGTTATCCTATCAGCCTGAGGCATTAAGGAGAATACAAGACACAGCTGGATTCAGGGGTTTGTGCAACCTTCCTAAACCCAGCCCGGGCCCAGCCACAGGCTGACAGGGTGCCCACTGCCCTGGCCTGCCCATTTGCCATGTCCCCCGAGACCACACCCAGCAGGTGTTCATGGCTGCATGCACAGAGTCTCTCCACAATGCATCTTCAAATTGCAAACAGCTGAGCTTGTCTTCAGTTTCAGTGTTGGTCAAGGTTCTCCAGAGAGACAGAGAGAAGAGATGGCAGGGAGTAGCTCGTGGGATCCCAGGCAGAAGGCTGCAGGCAGCAGGGAGAATTCTGTCCACCTGTGGGTGGCTGGCCTTTCTGCACCACTCGGCCTTCAGATAGGGACCCACGTTGCAGAGAAGTCTGCTTTCCGCAGAGGACAGACACTAATGTTGGCCTGGCTGAGTCACACCTCACAGAAACACAGGAGACAGTGTGGGCCGTGTTGGGCATCCCGCACCTCTGCCGAGCGGCATAGAGCATTAGGTACACACACAACAGGAAATGAGCTAAATGGGCTACATCCCGAAAAAAGAATTTTACACAGCAATTAAAATGCCATTAATATAAACTTACAATGACATAGATAGGTTTTATGTACATTTTAACTGACAGAGGATCTAGGGGTGGATTGCCACATACAGCTCCACTCCTGTGATGTGACAGTGTGTCAGGTTTGTGTGACAGTTGCTCACACACAGAAGGAGCCGTCTTTGAGAACATCGCACACCAACACTCACCTATGCGACAGGTGCTACTAACATTTCCTTGTGTTTTCTTCAACTATAATATCGTTACTTAAAGGAAAAAATGGGGAGCGAGTTCTATCATCATTAGTAACAGAATCTTTGTGTAAAGAGTAAATTAAGTTGTAAATGAATCCATCTGCGTTCACCAAACTAAAAAGCAGCAAAGTGATCTAGCGGTGAGGGACTGTGTGTGTCAGCAGCCCGGCTGGCTGAACAAATACCCCAGACCATCTTCAACAACAGGAACTCATTTTATGTCAGGCCTGGAGGCTGATGCCGAAGTCAGCTTGGCCATGGGGTGGGCTCTGGCCAGGCCTCGTCCCAGGCCTTGACTGGATACATCCCTGTGTCCACTGGTGGGAGAAGCAGCCGCTCCCTGTTCTCTCCCTGGAGGGCCCTGACCTCCACAATGGCCCCCTTAGGCCCCATCTAGACCCACCTGCTACCTCTGCACAGACCATCACCAGGAGGGTTAGGACTGTGGGGGATGGAGGGGAATAGTCCAGTCCATGGCCCTGCCACTGGGCAGAGGAGGCCAACTCCAGGAAGGACGTCAAGGAAATGACGTCTTCAGTGTCACAGTGTCACCTCTGTGACAGCAGATGAGTGCCCCCCATGGCCCCTCCTGTCCAGCCACCACCCTGACACGTTTCCGCATACCTACACCTAGTGTGTGACCAGGGAGAGAGGGGACTGGTGGCAGATCTCAGACGGAACTTCAGAAAGTCATGAGCATAAGATCTATAATTCCGGTTTGCCGCTGAACGGCCGCTGTCGTCCTGCCCTCACGTCCCAGGTGCTTCCTATCCGCTGCTTTGCTGAGAAAGCTGTTGCCCGTGTCCCGTGATGACACACAAATAAGCATGTTATGTGTGTGTTTGCAACTTCAACTTTTTTTCAATAGCATTGACTTGATATTTGTATTTTTTCTCCGACATTGGCATTAAGTTGAAGTGAAAGATTTGTGCAGGTTCCTCTATTTGTGTTGACAGTTTTCCAGTAAAGCTATAAAAGCATCTGTGGACGAGTCATATATAGTAATGGGATCAAACTTCTGTTCCCAGGAGGGTAGGCAGGTGGAGAATTGTTGACATTTCAGTAAAGCCAGATAAATTTTGGGTCAGTGGGTAAAATTTACAGTTGGCTTGGGAAATATTTTTCTAATATTAAATATTATGTTCTAGAGTGTTAAAATATGTACCAAGCCCTCTCTTTGAGAAAGTTTCCTTTTTTTCCTGGAAAGAAGGGTTAAGACATATCCTGTACTGAAATCCTACAGTAAAACTTAAAGATCATCCTTATCAATGGAATGGTCAAAGTGGTTGTGATGATGTAAATGAAAAGATACACATTAGAGCAGAAGGCAGGAAAACACAGGGTTAGGAAAATTCCCCGTGGTGAGGATTAGCTTAAGGTTAGTGAGGTATAGTCAAAGATTCTAAATGGAAAATGAACCTTTTCCTTAACTTTTCCCAGGTGAACAAAGGAAGTACGATGTGGTCACCCATCAGAAAGGAAGCCTATTTCTCACACCTGAAATGCCAGTCCCAGGAATAGGAAGGAAGTAAGCACAGTACTTTAGCTTTTTCTGTTGCTGCCAAATAAAATAAACTAAATCAGCACTACACTCCATAATCCATTCCAAAATATGTATATATATATGTGTGTGTGTGTGTGTTTACTGTGTTTCCCCCAAAATAAGACCTACCCAAAAAATAAGCCCTAGCAGGATTTCTATGCATTTGTTAAATATAAGCCATACCCCAATAATAAGACCTAGTGATGGGCGTGGCTATGCCACGCCATGCATTTTGGTAAGGAGAGGAAGACATCCCCTGAAAATAAGCCCTAGTGTGTCCTCTTGAGAAAAAATAAATATAAGACAGTGTCTTATTTTCAGGGAAACATGGTATATACATACACACACATATATATTCCCAAATTGAAAGGTCAACTGTTATCAAAAGACCTTAAAATTGTTCAGTTCTGAGTAAATTCAACACCAAACTCAACCATTTGGAAAATTGTAACCACTGAGCTGGAAAATCAATCCCAGAGATGGGAAGGTGCCCATTGTATGTTCTAATGAGTAAAATGTTCACAGACTGGCAGGCCACGGGCCAGAGCCCACCTGACTCATTCTGGTATCTCAGAGTTTATTTCTGCTCTGATAACAACAAACTCAGACCAGTGGAACCTCTGAGTAATAACTAATGTTTAACAGAACCCAAGTACCAGGGTAAGGTGGGTGGATATTGGCTGTCACCTGGACTTGGGGTTGACACTATGGGGGGACACCTACACTGGTCTATGAGACAGAAACAGACACTTCACCCATCATCATGAGCCAGGTCTGGTGACGTCAGCAGGGCCTGGGCAGGTGACCTCCTGAGAGTGTTCGCAGAGTCCCAGGGGCTCATCCTGGGTGCACATGGGTCCCTCTCTGTGTCCTGAGAGTCTGGGCTCCTGCCTGACTTTCTCTACCCTCTGGGTCTGAGGAATCTTGCACAGCTTAAATGTATTCTCTTCAATCTCTCATTTTTTAAGACAATAGTTGAAGAAATGGCTTTGGAAGTCCTATAGAACACCACCTGCTAATGAGATTTGTCATGCTTTTTTATTACAGTTATTTTTATAAATGTGTTTCTTCCCAATAAACTTATATATTAATAGCAGAGATCTATGGTCAAGCCTAGTAAGCACACACAGTATTTTAATTGATTATACAGAAAATGTTAGGTTTGAAAATGAAATTTCTTGCAAAAATTGTTCACATCATAAACTTTTATAAGATAGTAATAAAATACTTTTGGTAATGAATCCATATATAATATTATGTAACTCTCCTAAACTTAGAATGCTTAAATTCAGTCCTAATCAGGAGATAAAAGTACCTAGAGTATTTAAAAAAACTCAAATGATTTCAAACTAAATGAAAGGAAAGCCTAATAAAATGCCTTTTCATCACCAAAACCTAAATTATGTTTTAATTTCTCTGCCTTATACACTATATAATTTAAGACAATTAAACTGCTTAACATTTGTTAGTATCTTTTAACACACAGGATTAAAATTTTAATATTTGGAAACTATACCCACCAAAATTAATGGTTATCCTGACTGTTGCATCTGCTCCCCTGGGGCACGTAGTGAAGCACATCTCCAGATGAGCCGCTTCTAACTGCAGTGTCTGTTCCAGGGTTGCTGGTATTTACGGGACACTCACCACGCTCACACCACATCTGCTCAGTGCCTCCTGGGTGATCTCACTGAATCTTCAGACTTATCAGACAGAGAGATTCTTCCCCATCTGACTTGTGGGGAAGCTGAGGGCCTGTGGCTCCCCTTGGGCCACCCAGGGTGTGCAGCACGGAGCCACACGTCTGAGCCCTGTTGTGGCCTCCCTTCCCCCTTTATGTGTGATTCTTCCCCAGTTATGCAGGAAAGCCCAGACTGTACGAGGAACACACTGAAGTTGGCCCCACAGCCCAGCTAGGCCCACTGGCTTGGGTGCAGGGCATGGACCTGGCCAGGTGTGACCAGCAGATAGCAGGGTGCATGGTGGGAGCAGGCGACCCTGGGAAGTTATGTGATGGGTGTGACCTTTACGGCCACTGCAGAGGCTGTGGGTGAAAGTCCCCCAGGAATCTGTTCCAACAGCTTACGATTCGGAAGGAAAACTTCCTAGGAAGGTGGGCTCAAGGTGTCTGTGGTCGACTAGGGAGTGGAGTGAAACCCCACAGCAGTTTGGGTACAAGCGGACATGCATGGTATTTCTCTTGCACACCTGAGGACATACACACAGGGGCTACTACATGCTATGGTCACTAACATTGTTTAAGAAAACAAAAGTGAGCTTGGCAGCCAGACATCCTGAGTCTGAATCCAAACCTCGCTATAATGTTGGGTGATGGTGGAAAAGTTAAGTTCTCTGCACCACGGCTTTATCTTCTCAGAAATGAGTATGATAACAAGCCTATGTCAAGTGAGTTGATGCCCAGATATGCCTGTAAAGGCCTGGGCACTAAACCTAAAAAGGGGTCAGCTGTCATGCAGTGGCCTAAAATAATATTTGCAATGCATATAAATTATTCGTCAGAGGAAATGAATGAGGTAAAAGGCTTTCCTTCTTTCATCCCTTCATTACTCATGAAATCTAAAATGATTGGGTTTAAATCTGATGAATAATGGTATGTGACATGGCCTCAGAATATCTCCTCACTAACTAGTATTTACAATGAAAAAAGTCAGCTGCTTGTTGGACAGCCCACGCACGTCAGTGACCAGAGAGCACCTCCTCCAGAGAAACTGGCCTCTCTTTTGCCTCATGCCACATCTGCAGGTTTTGGAAGTCTCTGCTCCCCTAGCAGAGGTGTGTGGCCCACAGGGCAGAGTCTGCCTCAGGCCTCCCCGCATCTCCCTAGCACCTGCAGCAGCCCCAGGAGCCTGGTCTGGGTCGGAGCTGCTTCGTGCTCAGGGGCTCAGATGAGTGGGGGCAATACCACTGGCACACCTGCAGCACCAGTCTGGAGGGAAAGAAGATGGCATGTGTGCCTGTGTATGCACATGCATTTGCCATGTGCCACTGTGGGTGCCATGCATGTGTGAGTATGTGTGCTCAGGTGTGCCATGTATGTGCCTGTGTGTGTCCATGCGTGCCCTTGTGTGTATGTGTGCCTGTGTTTGCATGTGTGTTTGTGCAGTATGTTTGTGTGCCAATGTGTGTACCATGTGTGTGCTGTGCATGTGCCCTTGTGTATATGTGTGCCCATGTGTGCCTGTGTGCATATGTTTGTGTGTGTGCCTGTGTGTGTGTGCTGTGCGTGTAATCACAATGGTGCTCCATTTGCTAATAGCACAGAGAGCTAAAGCAAAGGAGAGACCTGGAACTGTAATTATCTGCACAGAGTCACTTGCATCTATCCTGCACTTTCTATTCTCCATTTATACATGTGGTAGGCAGTGATTGTGAGCTCCCTGGGCAGCTGCTCTTCTGTCAAACCTCTCAGGCACAGTATATACTAAAGCTTCAAGAGGCAGGGTAAGCATTCAGTTAATAGTTGTTGAATGTGCAAATAAATTGATTGAAAAAAATACCATTAAGCAATAGTATTGGGGGCAGGGACAAGATGGCTGACTGGAGCCAGCTTTCCAAAGAGGGTCCCATCCAGAAGGAGAGTTAAAGGACATAAGTATAGCAAATAAGCCAATGGTTTAGAGCTGAGCCAAGAGAGAAGGTTGAAGAATGCATATCAATCCTGCTGAGGTGAGCTGCGACCCCAAAGATACAAACAAAAGGTACAAAATCCATTGCGAAGCAGATAGTAGTCCCCTACCCCATGAGAAGGGCTCACAGTACACTCCATATAAACAAGTGAGCAGAGTTCAAATGTCCTCCCATTTTATCCCATGGGAGAGACCCTCTAAAAACCAGAACTTCTTCCTCTACTAGGGTGCCATGGCACTCTCCTGCCAGGCATAAAACTGTATAAAACTGAATATATTCTCTGCCTGCAATTCTGAACTCCCAGCATTCCACTCCACTCTCACCCTGAGGTCTCGAAGCCTGTCCTCCATGGAGTCCTGATTCTTGGGCAATTTCTCAAGAGGTATGGACATGGCTAGGGCTGTTGCTGGTCTGTGCTGATTCTGCGACACAGGAGTAAGGAGAAGACGGTTAACTGAGAGGAAACCATACAGGAGTGAAGGTTCCCTGAGGCATAGAGCAGCATCTGCAGTGGTGGGAACAATAGGGCTCACACACCTGGGAATATTCTGGATAGACACTCCCTGTCTTTCTAGGCAACCAGAGGAAGCTGAGCATTTTCTCTGGTGACAGCCACTGGTGGAACAGATCTGAGATGCAAACACAGGCCCCATGAGTAAAGGCTATGCCTGGGTGGAGCACGGGGAGTAGAATACTCGTGAGCAGAGCCAGCAAACTCTCAGAGTGGAGCTGACCCAGAGGACTGCTTTACTGAGCCTTAGATACATCTGGCCCACAGGGGATCATAACTGAGACAAAAGCTGGCAGGCAGAGGTTAAAACTGACAGCTGAGTGTGAGCTCTAACCATGCCTGCCCCAACACAAACTGTAGCCGAGACTGGGCTGAGTTGCAGTTTCTGTGAACTCAAACAGCATCTGATCCATAGAGGAATATAGCTGAGACAAAAACAAATTCTGCAAAGTTGTTCTGTTCTGCCAGCAACATCAATCAGGGGCGGGGCTGGAACTTGTAAATGAGTGAACTGCTCCAGCCTTCATTAAGCACCCAAGGTTGTTAGGCCTCATCTCCCCCTGCCAGATGGCAGCAGAGAGCGGCAGCCTGGCTGAGGAGGCATAGATCTCCCTATGACTCAGGCAGGCACAACCCCCTGGAGCATCTGCTCATTGGAGGGAACTGGGTCACAGCCCTGTGGGGTTACCAATGACTGGGTGTGACAGAAGTGCAGGGTGTGGAAGGAGGCATCAACCTTCCCAGACTAATCAATTTTCTGGGTGGGTCCTTCTGACCTCGCAGAACACCGGAATGAGTCATACATGAGCTTCCAGCAGAACCCTGATATCTAGTTGCTGGAGATATTTGAACTCTCCCACCTGAGATTGGTGCTGACTGGGACAAATGATTTGGACCTCTTGAACTGGGCTATCACCAAGGACTCTCCAAAGTGCTACCCTGGGTGTGTGGTTGTAGGAAGGTTTGACTTTCCTTTTCCAATTGTTGCCAGGGGCGGGGGGGGGGGGGAGTTGGCAGTACTTAATTGCTGGTATTTCTCCACAGCTGAGACTTCAACCCAGAGTAACTGATTCACTAGGGTAGGACAGAGACCAGCTGAAAACAAGACAGAGCCACTTAGCCCCACCACACCAAGCAGGCCCCCAGTTTCCAGGGCTGTAGCACTATACAGGTCCTTGGCAAGCTCTAAGGGAAAAGGTACAGACACCAGTCCCAGCTTTTGGGCAAAGGGCTAGTTAATCACTACTCCTGGAGCCCTCAGCCCAATTTCTCCTTATCTGTTCATTTAGCCAAATGGTGTAAAATAATCATGGAGCAGAATCAGCAGAAAAACTCCAGTAACATGAATAACCAGAGTAGATCAACCTCCCCCTACCAAAGAAGGATATAGCAGGTACAAAGGAAGATCCCATTCATAAACAGATGTCTCATATGTCAGAAATCAAATTCAGAATTTGGATTGCAAATAAAATTAATAGAATAGAGGCAAAGTTGGAATTAGAAATCCAAGGAGCATTTCAAAAGTTGTCTCAAGAATTCAATGAATTCAAACAAAATCACCAAAGATTTTTACACATTGAGACAAGAATTTGCAGCCCTCAAAGATCTGAGAACTACAGTAGAATCCCTCAGTAACAGAACGGAGCAAGCAGAAGAAAAAATCTCTGACACTGAAGACAAAGCTTTTGAACTCTCCCAAACTCTCAAAGAAGAAGAGAAATGGAGAGCAATAACAGATCATTCTCTTAGAGAGCTCTGGGATAATTCAAAGAAAACTAATATTCACCTTATAGGAATCCCTGAAGGTGACAAAGTTGCTTCGCAAAGCACAAAGGCTCTTCTTCATGAGACTAGGAAAGAGAACTTTCCAGACATGCCAAAAGATTCTGAAATTCAGATAGCAGACAATTTCAGAACCCCAGCACAACTCAACCCAAATAAGACATCCCCCAGGTGCAGCATTATTAACTCCACTAAAGTTAATATGAAGGAGAAAATTCTGAAAGCAGTCAGATGTAAGAAAACCATAACCTATAAGAGGAAGACTATTATAATGAATTCAGATCTCTCTGTTCAAACCTTTCAAGCTAGTAGAGGGTGGTCATCAACTTTTAATCTCCTAAAATAAATAACTTTCAATCCAGGATTCTGTATCCAGCTAAACTGAGTTTCAATTATGATGGGGAAATTAAATACTTTAATGATATTCAGATGTTGAAGAAATTTGCCATAACTAAACCAGCTCTCCAGGATATTCTCAGACCTATCCTCCATTAAGACCAGTGCGATCCTCCACCACAAAAGTAAACTCACCCAGAAACTTTTGATCAAATTCCAACTTCCACAGTGTTGAAAGGATTAAAAATGTCCCCTGGACTTTTGAAAAACTCGATACCCAAACTTTTACCAGGCTTAACAATAACCTCAATTAATGTGAATGGCTTAAATTGTCCTCTAAAGAGGCACAGGTTGGTTGACTGGTTACAAAAACTCAGGCCAGATATCTGTTGCATTCAAGACTCTCATATTACCTTAAAAGATAAATATAGACTCAGGGTGAAGGGATGGTCATCTATATTCCAGGCAAATGGAAAGCAGAAAAAAGCAGGGGTTGCAATTTTATTCACCGATACAATACACTTTAAGCCAACAAGAGTAAGGAAGGATAAGGATGATCACTTCATAGTTGTTAAGAGTAATAATCAATATGATGAGATTTCAATTACTAATATTTATGCACCCAACCAGAATGTGCCTCAATTTATAAGAGAGACTCTAATAGACATGAGCAACTTGATTTCCTCCAGCACTCCTTTGGTAGTGTTGGATAGATCCTCCAGTAAGAAGCTTAACAAAGAAATTTTAGATTGAAACTTAACCATTCCACATTTGGATTTAACAGACATCTACAGAACATTTCATCCTAACAAAACTGAATACACATTCTTCTCATCAGCCCAAGGAAAATACTCCAAAATTGATCACATCTTAGGTTATAAGTCTAACCTTAGCAAATTTAAAAGAATAGAAATTATACCTTGCATCTTCACGGACCATCATGGAATAAAAGTTGAACTCAGTAACAACAGGAATTCGCATACTCATACAAAAACATGGAAGCTAAATAATCTTTTGCTGAATCATAGCTGGGTCAAAGATGAGATTAAGAAGGAAATTACCAAATTTTGGAACAAAATGATAATGAAGACATGAACTACTAGAACCTCTGGGATACTGCAAAGGCAGTCCTAAGGGGAAAATTTATAGCACTGCAAGCCTTCCTCAAGAGGATGGAGAGAGGCTCGGCGCCTGTGGTTCAAGCGGCTAAGGCACCAGCCATATACACCCAAGGTGGCAGGTTCAAATCCCCAGCCCAGGCCCGCCAAACAACAATGACGGCTGCAACCAAAAAATGGCCGGGCATTGTGGTGGGCGCCTGTGGTCCCAGCTACTTGGGAGGCTGAGGCAGGAGACTCGCTTGAGCCCAGGAGTTGGAGGTTGCTATGAGCTATGATGCCATGGCACTCTACCCAGGGGGTTAGCTTGAGGCTCCGTCTCAAAAAAAAAAAAAGAGGATGGAGAGAGAGGAAGGTAACAACTTAATGGGACATCTCAAGCAACTGGAAAAGGAAGAACATTCCAATCCCAAACCCAGCAGAAGAAAAGAAATAACTAAAATTAGAGCAGAATTAAATGAAATTGAAAACAAAAGGATTATACAACAGATCAATAAATCAAAAAGTTGGTTTTTTGAAAAGGTCAATAAAATAGATAAACCTTTGGCCAGCCTAACCAAGAAAAAATAAAATAAAAAATAAATACCATACGATTCTCTCAATTGATGGGGAAAAAGCTTTTGATAATATCCAGCATCCTTTCTTGATTAGAACACTTAAGAAAATAGATATGTAAGGAACATTTCTTAAATTGATAGAGGTCATCTACAGCAAACCCACAGCCAATATCATGTTGAATGGAGTAAAATTGAAATCATTTCCAGTCTGATCAGGAACCAGACAAGGTTGCCCATTGTCTCCACTGCTTTTTTAACTTTGTAATGGAAGTCTTAGCCATCACAATCAGGCATGATAATGGAATCAAGGGTATTCAAGAGTATCCAAATAGGATCAGAAGAGATCAAACTATCACTCTTCACAGATGATATGATTGTATATCTGGAATACCCCAGGGACTCAACTATAAAACTCCTAGAGGTGATCAAGGAATACAGCAACACCTCAGGATATAAAATCAATGCTCACAAATCTGTAGCCTTTATATATACGAACAATAGTCAATGTGAAAAAACAATCAAGGACTCTATTCCCTTTATAATAGTGCCAAAGAAGATGAAATATCTGGGAGTGATCTAACAAAGGACATGAAAGATCTCTATAAAGAGGACTATGAAACTCTGAAAAAAGAAATAGCTGAAGATGTTAACAAATGGAAAAATATACCACACTCATGGCTGGGAATAATCAACATTGTTAAAATGTCTATACTTCCCAAAGCAATCTACAGATTTAATATAATCACTATTAAAGTACCTCTGTTATACTTTAAAGATCTGGTAAAATTAGTACTTCATTTTATATGGAAACAGAAAAAACCTCAAATAGCCAAACATTATTCAGAAATAAAAACAAATCAGGAGGTATCATGCTACCAGATTATACTATAAATCTATAGTGATCAAAACAGCATGGTACTGGCACAAAATAGAGAGGTAGATGTATGAAACAGAATTGAAAACCAAGAGATGAACCCAGACACATATTGTCATTTGATCTTTGATAAGCATATCAAAAATATAAATTAGGGGAAAGATTCCCTATTTAACATATGGTGCTGGGTGAATTGGCTGGCAACTTGTAGAAGACTGAAACTGGACCCACACCTTTCTCATCTACCAAAAATTGACTTCCATTGGTTAAAGGACTTAAACTTAAGACAGTAATCTATAAAAATTCTTGGAGATAGTGCAGGGGAAACACTTGAAAAAATTGGCCTGGGGGAATACTTTATGAGGAGGATCCCCCAGGCAATTGAAGCAACATCAAAAATACATTACTGGGGTCTGATCAAACTAAAAAGTTTCTGCACAGCCAAGAATGCAGTAAGTAAAGGAAGTAGACAGTTCTCAGAATGAGGATTTTTGCAGGTTATGTTTCTGACAAAGGTCTAATAACCAGAATCCACAGAGAACTCAAACTTATTAATAAGAAAAGAACAAGTGATCCTATTTCATTGTGGGCAAGAGACATGAACAGAAGCTTCTCTGAAGAAGACCGGCACATGGTCTTCAGACACATGAAAAAATGTTCATCATCTTTAATCATCAGAGAAATGCAAACCAAAACCACTTAGAGATATCATCTAACTCCAGTAAGAGTAGCCCACATCACAAAAATCCCCAAACTACAGATGTTGGTGTGGATGTGGAGAAAAGGGAACACTTCTGCACTGCTGGTGGGAATGCAAGCTAGTATGTTCTTTTTGGAAATAAGTTTGGAGAACACTCAGGGATCCTCCAGAGGAACACAGGGAAGGTGACATCCTGGGCTTCATTCTTCAAACCACCAGGCAGGGGGTGCTGGGAAGAAGGTGGCTGGGAGGAGGAAAGACCAGGACCAACCTGGCCGGTGGTGACTGTGTGCACTTCAGTGGAGCCTGGGGCACTGAGTACATAGCAAACAGAACTACAGGTCAGGGGAACTCTGAGGGAGGGAAGGTAAGCCATGCAAAGGGATCACTGGGGCAACCTGCAGTGCTTCCAACTGGCTAAGAAGGAAAGGGTAAGTGTGAACTTCACATGGATCCTTCCTGTATGGAGACCCCTGTTTCACACACACATAATCCTTTGTCATAGCTCTCTCCCTAAGAAGAGCTGGAAGTCAGGTGCCCCAGCAGCAATGAGCCATTTGGTAGTCAGATGTCCACTCCTAGATGCCGAGGAATCAGAAATCAGAGCTCCTTGGAAATGTGACTAATTCCAGAATCAGGCAGAGAAGGGTAGGACAAGAACAGGAAGTGAGGAGTGAGGAACCTGTCACAGACATGACCATCAGCCTGAAGGGGCCTCACTGGCCAAGTCTGGCACCATTTCATCAATAACATTCTGATGGATTGTGGTGCACTGAAGGGCAGAGTGCACGTGTCACAGTGCGGCTGATGCACTAACACCTTGGTGCACAGCAGCTAGCAGTGAGTGCTGAGATGAAATTATAGTCATCATTTCACAGCCATCACCGCGGTACCTGATCCGAGCAGGAAGCATCAGTGGAGTACTCAAATGACTCCTGTAACTCCTTGTGCCAGCCCAGCTCCATTACAGCCAGCCTGTCCCTGCTGGGGTCCCTCTCCTGGTTACTGAGGGTGGCCCTGCATGACCCGTGGTGCCCACTGGTGGCAAGAATGAGGGCACCTTCTGAGGCCAGGTCATCAAGGCAGGGAAGCTCTTGACTATTTGCCCTGATGATGGCCATGCCACAGGGCGAGGACCCGGGTACAGAATGGAGACCAAAGCCTGGCACCTCATGCCCACTCTCCAGTCTGATGAGGCTACTGTGGAAAACTCCTGGAGGCTTGGTCTACCTGCCAGGTGGCTGCAGAGGTAGCTGCACCCAGCTGTGATCCTATTGGATGCCCAGGGCCAAAATGACCCAGGCTGCCACCTGAGCTCCTGATCCACAGAAACTGTGGGACGCATCCACTATTGATGTTTTAAGCCACTGCACTTAGCAGGATTTGTTACACAGAACTAGACAATAAAAGTAACCACTTAATGCATTTCTTATCCCGTTATTTATTGATTAATTTCAAATATTTATTAGCTTTACAGTGGATAAATATGGCAGGCACTAACTTAACCAAGTGATAGAGCTAATGTCACCAGAATTGGGACAGATTTGCCATGTGACTTCTGGAACGATGCACTGTGAATAACACACCACTTTTGTGATATTCCTGCCAAAAATGTATAAATGAATTGAGTCATGAGGAAAGTTAAAAAAATCCAAATTGAAGGACATTCTATAATCTTCAGAAAAGTCAAGATTGACATGGAAGGAGATCAAAGGGCTGGACACTACAGGCAGAATGTGATCCTGAATTGGAATTGAACCAGAAGAGAAAAGAGGGAAGAGGGAAAACTTAATTTGAATGTATACATGATTGCCACGAGAGAACATTATTAGGAAAATTGGTGCAATTTAGAGTTGGTTTCTCTTCATTTTATTAATGACAATTTTCTCAGTTATAAATTATTTTTCTGTAATTGACATAATTGTACATATTTATGGGGCACACATGTCTACACTGTGTGATAATCAAATCAGGGTAATTAGCATATCCATCACCTCAAACATTTATTATTTCTTTGTGATGGAACATTAACAAATCCTCTCTTCTACCTATTTTGCAAGACAAAGCTACCTCATTGTGGAGCACAGTCACCCTGCCCTGCAGCAGGACAGCCCAACCCACTCTTCCTTCCTCAGCTCTCCCCGTCCCTGTCCCGCAGCCTCTAGTCACCGCTGCTCTATTGGCTACTTCTCCACATCAGCTGTCTTAGATTCCCAACGACTGAGACCATGCAGTATTTGTCTCTGTGTGCCTGGCATATTTCACTTCCCAATGTCATGCAGGATCCTGTTGCAAATGGCTGAACAGCGTCCCCGATTGTTTGCTAGGGACACGTACATTGATTCCATATCATGGTTGCAGCGGTTAGTGCCACAGTGAGCATGGCGGTGCAGGTGTCTCCTTGACACACTGATTTCCTTTCCTTTGGTTAGCACCCAGTGGTGGGACTGCAGGGTCACCAGGTGGTTCCACCTGTGGCTTTCTGAGGAGCCTCCATGCTCTCTTCCCTAACGGTGTACAGGGGTCCCCTTTCTCCACATCCTCCCCAACACTTGTTATCTTTTATCTTTTTGGTAATAATAATTTGGACAGGTGTGAGATGATATCCTACTGGGGTTCTGATTTCCTTTCTCTTATAATTAATGATGTTACATACTTTTTACATGTTTGTTGACCACTTGTATGTCTTCTCTTGAAAAATGTCTATTAAGGTCTTTCACCCATATTTTATATGAATTACTTACTGCTATTGAGTTCCTTAACTTTTTTTCAGATGTATGCCTTGCAATTTTCTTTCATTCTGTACTTTTCACTCCACTCTGTTGATTGTTTCTTTTTCTGTGCAGAAACTTTATGGTTGATGAAATCCTGAAATCCCCCATTTATCTATTTTTGCTTTTATTTCCTGTACTTTTAAGGTCTTATCCAAAACATCCTTGCTCAGTCCAATGTCTTAAAATGTTTTCCCTTTGTTTTCTTGCAGTAGTTTGATAGTTTTGAGTCCTATGTTTAAATTCAGTTTAAGTTGATTTTTCTAAATGGTGAAAAGCATGGATCTAGCTTCCCCTTTCTGTGTGAGGAGATCCCATATTCCAGCACTGTTTGTGGAGCAGACTGTCCTTTCCCCACTGTGTGTTCTTAGAACCTGTGTAGAAAATCAGCTGGCTGCAGGTGCATGTGTTTATTCCCGGGCTCCCTATTCCTTTCCATTGTTCCATGCATCTGTTTTGATGCCAGCACCATGCTGTTTGGTTTACTATAGCTTTGTAGTATATTTTGAAGCCAGGAAGTGTGATGTTCCCAGCTTTTTGTCTCTCAAGACTGCTTTGGCTGTTTGGGCTTTTTTGTAGTTCCATATGGATTTGAGGATTGATTTTTCTATGTCTGTGCAGATTGTAATTGGTAGGGATTGCACTGAATCTGTAGGTCATATTGGGTAGTATGGACATTTTAATGATATTAATTCTTCTAATCCATGAACATGGTACTTTTTCATTAATGTCTTTTTCAACTTCCCTCATGAGTGTTTCACAGCTGTGTACAAATCTTTCACTTCCTTGTTTAAATTTATTACCACAGCATCTTTTATAAATGGGTTTGTTTTCTTGATTTCTTTTTCAGACAGTTCACTATTAGTACTTAGAAACACTACTGGTATCTGTATGTTGATTTTGTATCCTAAAACTTTATTGAACTCGTTTATAAGTTCTAATAATTTTTTAGGGCAATCTTTAGAGTTTTCTACACGTAATATCATGTCTTCTGCAAACAGGGACAAGCTCACTTCCCCCTCTCCTATTTGGATGCCCTTATTTCTTTCTCTGGCCTAATTCCTCTGACTAGAACTTCTAGGACTAAGTTGAATAGAAGTGATGACTATACGCTATACTCTGTGTATGCAGGATGATGTTCATGATTTTTTAGGAAATACATATTAAATACTTAAAGGAAATGGCGCATCACTTCTTCAAATTACTCTCAAGGAGCTTCACAAAAGTAATCTGAATATAAATAGAAACAGAATGTTATGGCAAACATGTTCAAACCCAAGCAATTCTGGAATCTTACACTTTGTGGCTGTCCACGTCACTGGGTTGACTGTGGCTGTATCACTGTGCTTGTATTCACACAGGTAAAAAGGTGAAAGTTCTTGATTTAATAAGGAAAGAAAAAAATGTATGCTGAGGCTACATAGGAAGTAAGGGATGGTTACACAGGAATCTGAGTGCAGGATAATGACACAGGCATCCCCCTTATCTGAGGTTTTCACTTTCGGTGGGTTCAGTTACTGGCGGTCAACCTCTGTCCCAAAATATTAAATAGAAAATTCCTGAAACACACACTTCATAAGTTCCAAATTGCATGCCATTCCAAGCAGCAGGATGAAATCTCGTGCCATCTTGCTCCATCCCTCTTGGGTCATGAATCCTCCCTTCGTCCTGTGTTTCCATGCTGCGCACACCGCACACCTGTTACTTACTTTGTCTGAGTCATGGTGTTCCCCGTGGCAGCATCACTGTGCTTGTATTCACACCACCTTTATTTGACTTAATGGCACCAAAGCTCAAGAGCAGTGATGCTGGCAACTCAGAGATGCCAAATAAAAGTCTTAAAGTGTTTCCTTTATGCAAAAAGGTGAAAGTTTTTGATTTAATAAGGAAAGAAAAAAGTTGGATGCTGAGGTTGCTACAATAAGAACAAATCTATCTGTGACACTGTGAAAAAGCATAAGGAAATTTATGTTAGTTTTGCTGCCTCACCTAAAACTGAAAGTTATGGCCACAGGAAGGAAAAGTTATCAAACTTGCGGGTGTAATATATGAACAGAGGCTCAATACCTGTAGCTCAGTGGGTAGGGCGTTGGCCACATGCACTGGGGCTGGCGGGTTCAAACATGGCCTGGGCCTGCTAAACAACAATGACAACAACAACAACAGCAAACATAGCAGGCATTGTGATGGGTACCTGTAGTCCCAGCTATTTGGGAGGCTGAGGCAAAAGAATTGCTTAAGCCCAAGAGTGTGAGGTTCTGCTGTGAGCTGTGACACCACAGCACCCTACCAAGGGTGATACAGTGAGACTCTGTCTCAAAAAAAAAAAAAGTACATGAACAGAAACATATTCCCACTGGAGGCAATGATTTGTGCCCCCAAGCACTGAGCCCATATGAGAACTACAGTAAGGCAGCCCTGACCATGTGACAACAGCCACTTAGGGCAAGTACAGACTGGTAATGCAGGAAGTAAGGGGTGGTTATGGGGAAGTAAAGGGTGGTTACACAGGAAGTAAGGAGTGTCATACAGGCAGTATAGGACGGTTAGGCAGGAAGTAAGAGGATGGTTGGGGTGAAGGGGTGGTTACACAGGAAGTAAGGGATGGTGATGCAGGAAGCAAGGAGTGGTTACCCAGGAATTAAAGGACAGTTAGCCAGGAAGTAAGAGGATAGTTAGGCGGGAAGTAAGGGGATGGTTACACAGGAAGTAAGAGGTGGTTATGCAAGAAGGAAGGAAATGGCTAGGTGGGAATTGAGAGGAAGTTGCACAACTCAGGTCTGAACTAATAAATACAAACATTACCAGAGAGGCTGCATGTGCCAATAAAGGGGCTGCGGCCACAGTTCCAGCAGAGGTGAAGAAGTTAAGGAGAAAGGATAAAAAAAGGCAAAAAACACAGATTATCTACCTGTGTTCTGACAACACAGTCAGAAGGCAAGGGTGACTATCACCTCACTTATGGAATGGTTCCACCAAGGCTTCAGCTCATTAAGTGGAAAAACACTCGGAGGAGGAAGAATCACAGAGTTTAAAGTCCTATTAATAGTAGACAATGCAACCGGCCACCCTGAATCTGTGTATATGGAAAGAAATGGCTGGTAAATGTGTATTTACCTCCACATACAACCTTATCACGTCAAGGCCATGGACACCCCTGGTACTTGATGGTGCCGGGTGACAAACACGCAGACCTAGTCTGGACAGAAAGCAGGGCTGGAACCATGTGCTCTGGCTGATGCACTGTTCATCAAAGCTGCCGTGGGTGAATTAAAACCAGAAGCTGAAAGCGTCAGCTCTGGATGAACTTACGAGGTCATGAATGATTTTAAAGGCTTCCCAGGGACTTATGGAAAAGTTGGGAAAATCATCCACGCAGCAAGGCAAGCTAGTGGAGGACTCGCCCGCATGCCTGATGGAGAAGCGCAGGGGCACAGTGAAGGACGATGTGTGCGGGCAAACGAGGAACAGAAGGACACTTTGAGTCATCTGCAGAGGGAGAGGACGATGAGGAAGAAACTGAAGCAGAGTCAGCAATATGGACATTATGGAAATTTGCTGAGCTGTTAAACCACAAATCACGGAATATGATCCTCAGGTGGAAGGCAGCAGAGCAGCAACAACTTGATGAGTCGAAATGAAAAGAGACAACAATTTCCAATTACAACGTTTTTTCAAGATATTTCAGCAAAAATTCATTCAACTCTTGAGGATCTCCAACCAGCAGCAGCATCGTCAGGCTCCGTGATCTGGGATCAGCAGAAACAGATGACTCAGAAGGTCCCGAGCAGCCTAACATGATGTCCTGAGCCTGTGTCACTCACCTCTCTTCATGTCCTCATGCAACTCTGTACCCCCATGTCACCCCAAGAAGAAAGCTGAGTACAGTACAAGATACATGGAGAGATGCCCTCAGGTAACCTTCATCACTGTGTGTTGTTGTAATGTTCCATTTTATTGCTAGTTACTGTTAATCTTACTGTGCCTAATCTATAAATTAAACTTTATCACTTGAGGTCATTGGGTGTTGGTTGACTACTTAGTGTTGTTATTATTATTGTGGCAGAACCCTAGCATTTAAAACAAAATAAAGCAACTCTTATGTGCAATCCTGACACAAAATGCGTAAAAGCTGATCTACCCTTAAAACTTGAACTACATGGCTTTTCAAAAGCTGCACTAGTCACAATATAAAGGTATATGGCACACTTCCTGGGTGCAGGGCACAACTACAAAATGGACTGTACCTAACAAATGCAAATATTGTAACCTAGTTGTACCCTCACATTAACTTGGATAAAAAGAAAAAAGCAGCCTCAGAGTACCTAAAATGTCCTAGATCTGGAATCACAAATTTTTAGTGTAAAAGGTTTCCAGAGATTGTCAGGTAAGATCACATTATTTTACAAATGAATTAACAAATAACTTTGATATGAAAAACAATAAAAATGCCTATGTCCATTTACATAAAATTCGAACAAAAGCTGAGGTTTCTAAGCTCCAGACCTCATGCACACATCACGCTGTTTTCTGCACATCAGGCCCTACAGTAGATCTCCCCCTTGGAAGTTATTGGACAGTATCTATGTGTGTCTTGTAGACCTTTAAAGTCTGAGATATTATACTCACATGCTTTTGTTTTTTTTTTAATTTACTGCTACCTGAAATAATAACCTCTTGTTCTTTCTCTTTTTCATTTTAGGCCTTGCTATAAATAAAAAAGATAGTACAATATTCCTTACAGATTCATCTAAGGAATATTTCTTATGGGGTTCTGTGCCAGGTATAAAGAGGCCCATTTTTTGTTATTCAAGAGCTCATTCTAGAAACTGAGCTTTAGGAAAAGCCTGATTTCTGTACAGGGTAAGTGGGAAAAGACAGAGAAATGTGGAAAGTCTAAAACTTTTTGCACATGAGGGTTAGAAGCTCAGGCCTTCTCAGCAGTTAAAACAAGCTGTAGTTAGAACAAGTAAAGCTTCTTCAATCCTGTATTCAGTATTGTCTGTCATTCTACTCCTGCAAAGGGTCCGTCCCTGCCACACTGCAAAGGACCTCAGATCACTTCACTGTTCCCTCCCTCCGAGCCACAGAACATGGGCGCTCTGCGATGAAATGTCACCCACAAGCTTGTGCCGATGCCCCTGTGGAGGACAGGGTCACAGGATGTGGAAGGGGAGGAGAATGCACACTTACTTCAAAATGTGTATCCTCTGTGTTTGTTTTCTTTTTTCCATTTGAGATTTATCCCAAACTAACTTTCATTTACATTTAAATTAGGATGATTCCAATCTACAAAACCCAGGGCTGCATTTCTGAGACTCTACTAGGCACAAACCAGAATGAGTGAGGGGAACTGCCCAGCCCAGCTGGTGGAGCGGTTCCTTCCCCTCGTCCCCGCAGCCCACCCAGCCCCCACATAGCAGGCCTCCCCAGCCGGGTCTGGGCGGCAGGAGGTCGGCCAGGCTGGGGAACTCCGTGGGGACCCTGGAAGGCCAAGAAGCGCCCGCCCAGAGGCTTCAAGGCTGTGGACAGGCAAGCTCCCAGCTCAGAAGTGAGCCCTTTGATATCGGAGGTGGGAGATCCCCAAGTCCAGCCTGAGTGCTAGCTGCTGAGCCCGTGGGAGTGGTGGTGCCCCCCACACCCCGGTTCGCGCACGCTGATCAATAGCGCCCAGCGCCGGACACCAGCCCCTGTCCCGGGGGAAGCTCGCCCCGCCCCGGCCAGCCGTCGTGCGCCACCCGCATCCCATGGGAGCGCCCCACGCCGGGACCCTCCACCCTCGCCCTTCCCCTCTACACCCGGTCGCCGGTCCCTGGCCTGTGCGAGCCCATCACCTCTCTCTGCGTCTCCGAGCGCTGTCCCCGCCCGCGTGGGCGGCGCTCCGGGCAGTGGGCGGAGCTCGCGGTCTCCCCGCCCCGCGCCCCCGCGCCCAGCTCCCCGGGCGCCCCAGGAGCCGGAGCCCAGCCGGAGCTGAGCGGGCGCGGACGTGGCGCCTGCCGGCCCCTGGACGCGCGCCCGGCCGCGTGGGCGGCGATGAGCGCCGAGGGACCGCCGCCCCCAGCCGCCCCCCGTGGGCGCCCGGACCGCCGGCTGGTGCCCGCGCGGGTGAGTGTGGCCCCTCCGCGCTCCGCGCCCCTCTCCTCCCGTCCCCTCGCTCCCCACGCCCCTCTCCTCGCCCAGTGCGCGCCGGGCTGGACACCCGCCCTCGGGTCGCTCTGCCCTCTGCAACCCACAGCCTGGACTCGACACGTGCGGGTCTGGTGTCTGGACGTGTTGAGGGGCTGGGTTTCAGGCGCAGAGGCTTCGCCTTACTGCCTGGGAACTGGGCTTCTAGCGTGAGGGGCTGGGGGTGCCCAGCACTTCCTCCCGGCAGCGACTGAGCAGCCCGAGCCGAGTCCCCTCGGTCCCGCCGGCTGGGCTGGGTCCCGGCTGGCCTGGGTCAGCGTGGCCGGGTTCTGGTCCAGTCCGGGGCCGAGGGGCGGTCAGCGTCGTAGTACTGATTAAAATATTCTGCTCTGGTTCCTATCCCGAGCAACTCCCCCCTCTCCTCCCCCTTATTTTTACATAACTAAACTATTGATTGACAGAAAACAGTAATGTTGGCTCACACAGAAACGAAAAGTTCTTGGAAGCCTTGGCGTTGCCGCCCACAGAGCAGCCCGTGTCCCCTGCACACAGCGGCCACGCTGCCCTGCTCCTGGGGAGCTGTGACGGGGCTGATCAGCTAGCGCAGTGACAGTCCCTTCTGTAGGATTTGCTCCCCACGAATGACCACAAATGTATTTTATTTAGCCGGCCTGCCTTAGGGTAACACACACCTCAGGAGATCCTAAATTGAGGGCCGGCACAAATCCTTGTCACAGGGACCCTAACTAGGGTGGTAGTGGCTACTGTGTGGTGCTTTAAAAATTAATTCTGTGTAGAGACAGACACATCTTCTTTGCAAGTTGTACAGTGCTGGGCTGGTACTACAAAAAAATGAAATTTCATATGAAATGTGGGATTTTGTTTGTTGAAGTGCTGTGTGGTATGAATAGTTACTCAACTGTTTTAGAGGTGAAGAAACGCTGGAAAATATACTTGGAGCACTGGGCAGCAGACCACAGAGAGAAGTGGGGACGCTCTGGTCACAGGCTCGTGGTTACTGCTGTTCTGGATTTTAAGGTGATGCCCTCCCATGGTTAGGAGTTGTGCGTTTTGCTCGAGGCGTTCTTGAAGCCAGTCTTGTTCATAATCATTGTAACCGCAGTGGAAGAATTGAAGTAGGTTTGTCCCACTTTATAATTTGACTCAAATGATAATCTATTGGCAATAATTTCACTTAAAAATATTATCACCTGCAGGCGGCGCCTGTGGCTCAAAGGAGTAGGGCGCCAGCCCCATATGGTGGAGGTGGAGGTTCAAACCCAGCCCCAGCCAAAAACCGCAAAAAAAAAATAAAATAAAATAAAAAAAAAAATATATATATATACACACACACACACACATATATCACCTGTAAAGATTCAAATAAATACTCTCCGTTGTGGTAATGTTGATTAAGATACTAAATTCGGGTGTTCGAGGGAGGGGTGGCCCCTGTTCCTTAGTGTGCTGTAGGGTGTGATTAGTGCTTCCTTGGTAATCAGAATGTTGATTACACAAAAAAACCCATCTGAACTGTGCTTGCAAGGAACTTCATGTCAGCACTGGACAGCAAATACTGTCACAGTAAGACCAAGCATGTTAAGAACAAATTCCTAGCAATGAATTCACAAATAATAAGGTGTGCTTTAAAGGTGCTTACATTCCAATGTATGATAATGTTCACATTCCTTTCTATAGAAAATGAATCTGTGAAGTATCCTGTTTGCAGGTTTGTCTTAAAAGCACAAATGTTCTTAGCATACAATTGTTGCTCAATGGCACAGATGGCCTGCAGAATTCCTAACTTTCCTATCAGTAACTATAATATTATTGAACTTGTTTAGTTACTTAATCTCAGTTCACATAAGAGAACTTAGGGCTTCTAATTAGAAAAACGATGACAAAAGACAAAGCTGTTTTTATCCCTTATATTTCTGGTCGTAATTTTTTTTTTTCTGAAGTTAAAAATATAACACGTTCTTCATCATGAGTGCTTGTTTGGATCATGGGAGTTTGGCCAAATTTGAATGGCTCTTGGTCAACAGCAAAGCTTCTCTCCTCTTTCCTTTAGACACTGGCTGTCCCCTGTACTTCTCTAAGTCATCAGCTCCCACGACTTTGTCCCTGAGTATATCTGTGTTTCTGGGGTGAAGTCCCATTTGCAGGGACCATCATTGTGATGTGCTAAGTATGGCTTGCTTTTTACATTCCAACACTGCTATCGATGTGTATTTACAGCACATTTTCTGTGTTTAGTTGACACTGCTTCAGTCTAAGATGTTGGTAGTGTTGCTGGCATGAGCTGAGGGCATGCTGCTTTACGGGAGAAGCTTTCACTTGAAAGGTGAGATACCAGAGTCACTTAAAAGGTTCATATGGTCACAGCATGACTTAATCATGTTTAGGGATCTGAATTACCAGATGAGATAAATGAGGCATGTCACTCCCGAGAAGGGTGCCGTTGTTTCTATGCTTTTATTATGTTTCTCATCCTTGCTGATTTGTCTTTAATTTCAGCTGCAGAATATCTGTGATGTCTATGACATCATAAGCAAACTTCACACGTTTTAAAACAGGCAGTTATCTATTTTACCAGGAGACCTGCCCCTTAGAGAATATTTGAATGAGATCCAAGTTAGAAAAGTGAGTTTATTTATTAGCAATATCAGATGTTCAAACTGCCTTATTTTCTTAACAGTATATGTGGAACAACCCTTTATATCCATGTATCTTTATAGATGATAAATGTAGAGAAGGCTTCCTATATTTCAGTTTCAATTTAGATGTACTTCTCAAGACATACCATGAGGCATTCAGAGAGCTGGCCACAGGGCTGGTAAGGAGGTGCTAAGTGACAGGCACACCTGCATTCCCGCTTCCTTTACTAATTAAATGGGCATATTCACTGTAGAATTAGTAAACCAGTGTGATTTTTTGGCTTTCCTGTTATCTATGTGGCAGATGATAACAGCATGTACATGTCCTGACTCCCTAAGGAGCAGGTGCTCCCAGGACTCCCTCCTTCCATCCCTAGGACCTGTGCATACCAGGCACAGGGCAGATGACCTGTACGTGTTTGTTGAAATCATGAGTGAAGGACACAGACCAAATCTCAGGAGAACTTAGAAACCCCAGACTAGGAACTGCTACATCCTCTGGGTCCAGTGTCTCACTCCTGGGAGATGTGAGTTGGAGTCTAAAGGTCACTTTGGATCTGATTCCAGTCAGCCTTAGAACCTTGCTATTTTAAAACATTTAATAAACATAAGTAATTTTTTATATTTATGGGGTACAATGTGATTTTTGATATATGTAAACATCGTGGAATGATTAAGTAAGTCAAGCAAATTAACAACTCAACATAGCAATCTCAGAAACTGGCTATGTAACTGGATTCTGGAGGTGTTTTTGTTGAGTGAGATACAGCAAAGAAGGTTAAAAAGGCACTGAGAATTCTGTGGAAAGTACATTTGTATTTTAAACTGGTGAGTAGGTGTCCTTGTGCAACTGATGACCGCATGCCCTCTGGAGAGTTTCAAGAGGAAGATTTGGATTATTTTCTGCTAACACTAGATGTCACTTTCCCCCAGTCCATACTGAAGTCCATTTAAAGGACAGAAGCAGAGTTTATCCTTTCTATTTCTGTCCTGCATCCTGAGCTCCTTGAGTGGACATAAGCTCCACCTGAGGAGTGACCTGTCCACCCTGCGGGAGCTCTGCCTGTGCTCATCCCCGAGGCCAGTAGGGGCACCCTGGAGCTCCCACCCTCCCCTGCCTCCCAGGACCCTGCGTCTCATCTCCTCTTTCTAGACTTTGTCTTTCTCTAATGCCGGTTTTCAAGGCTATTAAAAAGTGCTGTGAATATTAGGATGTTGTGATTTTTCAATTAGAATTACTTAGTAAAGAAGTCTGTTTTCTAAGGAGTCTACATGTTTAGGTCCTATAAATATTATTGAGTAGCTACATTTTACTTAAGCAAAGAATTAGAATTTTAAAAAAGGAACAGGTGTCTTAACTTATTTAGGGGACACTGTTGTAAACACAAAATGTAAAGATATTTTTAGTCACCGCTTACTATAAAGTTGCCCAGTTTTGATGCTACTTACTTAGTGCAGTTTCTAAAGAAACTGTGTGCCATTCCTTTCTCTTTACTGAAAACCTACACCAGAGGCCGGCATGTTATCTACAATAATACTTATTATTATAAGTGAATAAAGCTGATTCTAAACTGTCAACATCTGAGTATCGAAACAATTTGCACAGACACCAAAATTCATTTGGCATTTAGGTGACTGTCATTTCATTATAGCACTGAATTGTATTATTACAAATACAATCACATAAGATGTTAAAATTAAGTTTCATAAATTCATCTCATAAATTTATTTTCATGCCATTTTCTGGAAGGCGGACTTTTCTTCTGGCCAGTGAGTAGTAATAGCAGTTAAACATTGACTAATGAAGAATTAACTGCAATTATTTATATTTTAATGAAAATAGTTTAAATGACAAATCATGTGTAAGAATTAAATTCCATTTCTGGAGTGAATGCTTCTTGCAGGCAGATATTTTATTGTCTATTTTATAAATTATCATATGTAAAGTTGCAACCACAGGAATGCACCCCAATTCTATAGAACATGTCTAGAAAATGTTCTATAGAACATTTTTGTTAATACAACTAGTGTTTAGAAAAATCTGTGTCTGTGAAGTGGGATATAGCTGTCAGTTGTTCTTATCAAAAAATATAACATTTTTCCACTGAAAAATGAACATTTTCCATTTAGCAGCATTTTCACACATTTCACCTGACCAAACGTTCAAAACTAAATACAGTGGCACTTAATAGTCTGAAAGGGGGGCGGCCCCCCTGGACCTGCCCTGCAGCTCGGTGTGCCCCCAGCCCCCTTGCTCTGCTGGGTGGCCCGTCCCTGCCTGGGATCCCCAGAACTGACCACCACAGCTGGGCACCCCAGGACTTTGTTTCCTCCCCTAATTCCTCGTTCGCTGCCCTCCTTGTCTCATCTTTCTCATGTCCCCCTTTGGGCGACTCCCACCCGCCATGACTCCAACAGCCTGGCATAGAACTGCCACTTTCTTTTCCACTGCTCATAGGCCCGGAATCCCACGTCCTCTCCAGCCCCAGCCAGGCCCTGCGCCCTCCGAGCCCTACCCCTGAGCCAGTTTCCTCCCCACCTCACACTCAGCGTTGCCCACGTGGCCGCCCCCTTGCCCACCTGTACTGACCAGTGCCTGCCCTGCGTCCGGTCCGGGCAGGGTCTCCACACAGCCCCGTGACCTCCCCCCTGCCCCCAGGACTCTCAGGCTCCCCGCCTCGCGGCCACTAGGACTCTGAGCTGCTTACCAGCTCCTGGAAGTGGAAGGACACGGGCACAGACAGTGGCCTGTGCGTCAGGCCAGTCAACAAGCATTTATATGAAGTATGGATGTAGTCCCTTGAGTAAGGGGGTGAAAGTTCCATTTCTGGGTTTTGAACTGAGAAATTACGAAACTACGAAATATTTGGATTTAAATTCTACCTTTATATTCTTACCGTGGCTAAATTTCAAATTTAATTTTACACATCAGCATAACTATTAATGGTAAATATAATGTATTCTTGTCTCCAGTCTGCTCAAGATTATCCATAATGATTTCTCTTCAGATAATTATACTTTGCCAGGCGGCTCTCTTGAGTTTGACGTTCCACGTTGTAATTATCTCCAGTTTTCATTATGTACTGAGAAATATGAAAATACTTCTTGTACCTCAAACCTGAGGACACGCAGAGCATGGAAGAGTTAGGGGCCATCTTCTGAGAACTGCGTGCTAACATCCGCAGCCACAGTTACCTTGACTTGGTGACAAAAGTCTGTCTGGTTTTATTCCTAAATTATTCTGGTTTGCAACAAGGTAGAGGCACACTGCTAGTTCAGTCCCCAGGAACAGCAGGGATTTTCCTGCCTTCCTGCAGGAGGGAGTCATGGGGTGAGGATGACCAAGGAAAGGGGCTCAAGTCTCTGTCTTCCTGAGAACTGGCATTGAGTGATGTTTCAATTAAGCAGGATTTGGAAAGTGCTCCATGATGGCAGATGTGTGCGTATGTGCACATGCTCACACCGTTTACAGGGCCATGACCGAGCTCCTATTAGGGGACATACCCTGGGCTGGAAACCAATGATAAGAAAAATATAATGGAACAGGACTCAGACCTGGGGAGTCGGGCCCCGGGGACACGAGAGGCATCTTCTCAACACACACACACAGAGCACAAAGCAACTAACCTGAGCTCCTCCCCCGAGTGTCATCAGTGCTGTGACTGTTGGAGATCAGCTGTGAAGAGAGAAAATGTAAACAAATGCAGGCTGTGAGGGATGTTAAGGGGGAGAGAGAGGCTTTTTTTTTCTTTTCTGGAGACAGAGTCTCGCTATGTCACCCTGGTGTCACAGTTCACAGCAACCTCAAACTATTGGGTTTAAGCAATTCTCTTGCCTCAGACTCTTGAGTAACTGGGACTACAGGTGCCCACCACAACACCCGGCTATTTTTTTGTTATTGTTGTTTAGCAGGCCACCAGCTGTGGTGTATGTGGCTGGTGCCCTAACCACGGAGCCACAGGCACCAAGCCAAGAGAGAGGTTTTGTTACACTGAAAGGCACATACAAGCATGCTGACAGCCATGCAGTTGCCAGCAGGGTTCCCACTTCTGTGAGAGACTAATGCTGCAGCTGACCTGAGGTGGAGCTGAGGCAGTGATGCAGGGGTGGGAGCAGCTATAAACACAGGCCCAAGCTGCTTTGCTCACTCACTGTTCACCTCCTGCTGTGCAGTCCAGTTCCTAACAGGCCATGGACTGGTACCAGTCCACAGCTGGGCTGGGACCTGCAGCATGAGCATTTGTGCCCTGATACTTACTCACCTTGTTACAACTTTGCGTCCTGTGACCAACAATTATTCACTGCCCAACCCCAGCTCCAATAACTTCTGTTCCCCTCTCTCTCTGCTCCTGTAGGTGAGATCTCACAGTGTTTTCCTTTAAGTTAAGGGCGCTGAGAGGAGGAGGTCACTCTGAATTAAAGAGGAGAGGCGAGGGATTTTGGAGAGACACGCAGAGCAGAGAGTGAGGTTGGCCCCTAGGCAGAGACAGGAGCCACGTGGTCACCAGCCAAGGCCACTGGGAGCCACCAGAAGCTGAAAGAGGCCAGAGGGAGCCTCTCCCAGAGCCTCAGGAAGGGTCTGATTTTGGACTTCTGGCTTCCAGAATGATAAAGGAATAAATTTCTTTTGCTTTAAAGCCAGTAAGTTAATGAAAAAGTTATAATAGCCATACAAAGGTAATGCTCATTTTTAGATAAAATTATTTTTAAGGTAGTATCTTAGTGATACAGAGAATTCGTGCACAGAACCACAAGTTAGGAATAGTCGCACAACTTGTCACATATACTGAGTGCTGTGTCCTAAGAACCCTTCAGATGGCGTCATTCTGCTGACGCAGCCCTGGAGTGGTGGTGTTCATGCTGCCCACTTAGACATGAAGTGACAGAGACAGACCTGGACACCTGGGCAGCTCCCGGGGTCTCTGCACACAGGTGGAAAAAGTACTGAACACTTTTTTGTTAAACTAAAGGATGGCAACAGAAAAATCAGAAATCTGAAGGAGGAGAACATCGACATACATCCTTTCCAGTTACCTATTGTACATTCAGGTCACCCCTACAAGCTGGGGGCAAGTTTATAGGTAACACAGAAGGCAGAGTCTACGCACCAACCCTTCCTCCCAGTGGGGGAAGGATGTTGAGATCATGCAGGGAAGCATTGTGTTAAATTCTCCAGATTTTGTGCTTTAAGATAGATTTTGCTTCAAAAATTCTTCAAAGATACAACGTTTTATTGAAGCTGAACTAGCTGAAGGTTTGTGAATTTCTTGAATGGTAATCATTTAAATAAAACTCCAAAGTTACTATCATCTAATTTAGTGTTTGGATTTTGAAACTGAGAACAGGGATTTATAACTGAAATCTGTCCTAATGTCAATAAATGATTATTTAAGATAAAGTGGTTCATTTAAAATTCAGAGAGGCATGAAAAAAATGATTCAAGCTTACAGATTTTTTTCTACATGAGCTTTCTAGATGTAATACAAGTAAAATGGATTATTGTGTCTGTTTTACATGTTGATGTCAACATGGTTGTAATGTCAAATATGTTTAATTGATATGCAAGATTTTGGAATAATATAACTAAAACACTTGTATCGTGGGGGCCTAGGTGCCCACAACCTTTGCAGGGATCTACACTGAGGGCAGTTGACAAGAGAAAAAACTCAGACTCAGTTATCTCAGGTGTAGTAACTGATGGAGCCTGTGAGAGGTGGACACTAAGCCAGCAGCATCTCAAGGGCAGCTGCAAGTGCAGCCCTGGGCCATTCCCCCACAGGTCTCTGTTTCAATCAAAAATCATAAATCAAGTTGACATTATAACGCCTAAACTTAATTCAGGTTATTCAAAGCAAGTGCCGTGGGTAACCATGTAGGCAAACCATATGATTACAACTTGACAAATTGGTGATAAACTTTCCTAACTCTTCCCAGTGATTTCTACATATGCTGGGCAGGAGGCAGGCGATAGTAATCTTTGTTTGCTAGGCATTCTGTTCTCAGCCACCAGGTAACAATAGGGCTGTCTGCAAGAAATGCCTGGACTAAACTATAAACCTGATTCCCACATTGTGTTTCTTGAAGCTTTAAGAAATTAGTATCTGATTCTGAAACTGCTAATAATAACAAATAATAAAAGATAAATAATAACACACATACACACACGCACGAGATTACCCTTCTGTGCACAGGGACACGTTTGTTCTTTATACAACCAAAATGAACTAGGAAAAACTAGTCTAATAATATACCTGGTTATGGACAATACTTAGATAAGATTGAATCATAGTTTCAAAAATTAATTTCTGGTTTGGATGATATTGTACATGTAGTAACAAAATGAAGAAGTTGGTGGCTACAAAGAGACAGTCCAGTGGAAAGCTTTCCTGTTAGGACGAGGCGAGGCACGGAAGCCCTGGAGGGCAGCTGCATCTGAAAACGATGTGCTTTGTAGGTGTGGGGAGTTAAGTGCAGGTGTGGGGAGTAAATAGTTTCTTCTGCATCTCTTCTGTATCTAATTGAGACGAGGACCCGTGCACTTGTGATCATTCTATTACAATTTATGCACTGTGGTTACCTCCTTCCATGGCTTCACCAGATTTCACTGTGACCTGTAGGTTCTTGCTCTGTTTACCTGGTTTGTGATTTCTTTTTTTTTTTTTTTTTTTGAGACGGAGCCTCAAGCTGTCCCCCTGGGTAGAATGCCATGGCATCACAGCTCATAGCAACCTCCAACTCCTGGGGCTCAAGCGAGTCTCCTGCCTCTGCCTCCCAAGTAGCTGGGACCACAGGCACCTGCCACAATGCCCGGCCATTTTTTGGTTGCAGCCATTGTTGTTGTTTGGCAGGCCCAGGCTGGGGATTCGAACGCGCCACCTTAGGTGTACGTGGCTGGCGCCTTAGCCGACTGAGCCACAGGCGCTGAGCCCTGGTTTGTGATTTCTGTGTTTGCAGGAGGAGAGGAGAAGGGGATGGGGTGGCCCAGTGGCTGCACTTATTTTTGGGCGAGAGGCTCTCAGGAGAAGGGGTGTTTTTCTGCTGGCCGGCCTTAGCCCGCTGGCCCGACTGCACCTGGCTCCCAGGGGCTGCTGGAAGGACAGCTGGAAGGAGCCCTCCCAAGGTGAGCACTGGGTCTTTCTCATCTCTGTGGCATTTCGTGCCTTCCTTCATGCTCTTGACGCGGACGTGAATGGTGGTCTGGCGTCTGTGTCCCAGCATAGAAAGTGTGCAAACTACGGAAACCTGTGAGAAACAGCAGTCCCCAAGACCTGGTCAGCGTTTCATAGCTTCTACTCTGGCCTTTTTTCTTTTTCCCGCATACATTCTATAAGTTAAACTCATCCTCTAGATAGAATTTTTTCAACCTGTTCCTTAGAATTTCTCACTATAAAGTGATACTTTTTCCAGTTTACTTAGAAAGAGTCACCAATTATTGTCGAATCCCTGCTTAATATTCTGCTATATGAGCAGAGGGATTTTGTCGGTGACACAGCTGTGCAGGTGTGTGTGGAGGCCTGCACCTGAGCCGTCCTGATCCTGTTCTGCTGCTTGGCCACTAGACTGAGGGATGGTGCTGCTCCCTGTGTAGAACAGCGGCTCTCAACCTGTGGGTGGCGACCCCTTTGGGGATCAAATGATCCTTCCACAGGGGTCGCCTAAATACATCCTGCATATCAGATATTTACATTACAATTTATGACAGTAGCAAAATGACAGTTATGAAGTAGCACCGAAAATAATTTTATGGTTGGGGGTCACCACAACATGAGGAACTGTATTAGAGGGTTGTGGCATTAGGAAGGTTGAGAACCACTGGTATAGAATCTCAGAGGGAAAACGCTGGGTTTCTAAATTCCATGATTCCCTGAATATTCCCTTTTACTGCTCTCATTTGTCAGGAATGCTTCAATAAATTATGTTTTGGATGTGTGCTTTATTCTCTGATTCTCAGATCTGTGGTGGTGGTATGTGCGTCATTATGAAAGTTGTGAGGTACACAAACATCAAGAAATAAAATCCACAGGACCAGAAACAAATGAAGCCCTCCTAAATTTGCAATGGTGACTCAGAGAGGAGGAAATAATGAGCCATAGCAGAGTCTGTCTAGAACATACTCCTGCATCTCTCTGTATTTCCTGCAACTTAGTCTCTGTTGGGCAGACATAGAACTCTGGGCCAGGCCCAGGTGCCCAGCAGCACAAGGACGTCTGACCTCTCTGCAGGTGTCTCCCGTGGACCCAGGAGGGCTACCCAGGGGGCCTGTGTGTGGCCAGGGGACCTTCTGCCAGGTCTCCACCTGGTCTCCTGACCTGTGCATCTCATGGACCCAGGAGGGCTACCCAGGGGGCCTGTGTGTGGCCAGGGGACCTTCTGCCAGGTCTCCGCCTGGTCTCCTGACCTGTGCGGGTTCCTCTCCCTCCCTGCTTTGTAGGTCACTCTCACTCGTCCTGCCAGAGATTGTAAGTGGAGGTAATCATGACAACTTACAATTTTAGGCATCCTCATTTTCTGTTGATATAAATCTTTACCTTATTGATATTGCCAAAATATCTAGAAAATGATCAGTGATGATGGTGAATACAGCAACTTTATCTTGTTTCATATGTTACTATGTAATTAAACACTGGGTGTTTGATTAATTACTGGGTGTTTGACAGACATTCCATTCATCTGTTAAAGGAAATCTTACTATTAGGACTTAAATAGTTTTTTGAAAATTGGGAATGATAACTAAATGTCATTGATTGTCTTTAGCTTTTGAAATGGTTATATAACTTTTCTTCTTTGGCTCAGTTGATCTGTGTCATAAGAGGAAAATTGGAGGGGGCCTTTTACACCAAAGGGCACAATCTCCTTGGTTTGCAAAAAAATCCACTGGAATAAAGTCTCTTTCCTCCAAATCCTTTTTCACAGAAATTTTGTTCACAGGTTAAATAAAATGTACAAAGCAGAGATGGATCCAAAACCTTCACCTCAAAGGCCATGCTTTCCTTAGTAGTAAGAAAAGTATTCTCAGTTACCAGTTTTTCACATTTTACTGAACAGTCAGTGAGGTCTAGGGTGAATGGTTTAGGCTCACAATCCTCAGTTGAGAATGATTTTTGAAAGGTGATTTTTCCACATGCTGATCTCTTAGGAAGTGCAGAAGCATTGCTGTACTAAACAGCAGAAGCCCTCAGCAGCTCCCTGTGGAGCATACACACCACCAGGTTTCACCATGAGGGACCTAGTCTCCTGCAGGGGATCCATCCATGTGGACCACTAGTCTCCTGCAGGGGATCCGTCCATGTGGACCACTTGTCTCCTGCGGGGGATCCGTCCATGTGGACCACTTGTCTCCTGCAGGGGATCCATCCATGTGGACCACTTGTCTCCTGCGGGGGATCCGTCCATGTGGACCACTTGTCTCCTGCAGGGGATCCGTCCATGTGGACCACGTGTCTCCTGCAGGGGATCCATCCATGTGGACCACTTGTCTCCTGCGGGGGATCCATCCATGTGGACCACTTGTCTCCTGCGGGGGATCCGTCCATGTGGACCACTAGTCTCCTGCAGGGGATCTGTCCATGTGGACCACTTGTCTCCTGCAGGGGATCTGTCCATGTGGACCACTAGTCTCCTGCAGGGGATCTGTCCATGTGGACCACTTGTCTCCTGCAGGGGATCTGTCCATGTGGATCACTTGCTCCTGCAGGGGATCTGTGGCTGCACTTGGGGGTCCTGCGAAGAGGGTCCTCCTGGCCCATCCTCTTGCTCTCTCACTTTAAAGGGGCCAGAGTCCACCTTGGTCACTCACAAGTGCTGACCTGTCACCCACAGGTCATTCCTGCCACTCCTGCTCTCCCACCCTGTTTGGGGTCTGCGCCTGGGGCACCTGAGCCAGCCCACTCCCTTCTCCCCTTTCCTGTCCCTGTGCTGCATTCTCAGAAGGGTCTCCTGAGTTACTTCTATGCTTGTCAAAACTGCTTAGTTTTGATATTTAAAAAAATAGTCATTGTTATACTTACAGTGACTCCTTCTAGGTACCAATTATTACTAAGTATTTTATATTCTGTACTTAATAATTTCAACATCTGCAGTCTTTTCCCAGTTCTGCAATTTGATACTTTTATGTATTTTGACTCTTGGGGAATTACTTATTTCTTGTATTTTTAATCATTTCTCATTGTGTTCCTTTGAACTCTGAGAATTCTTTGAGCAATGCCTTCCTTTAATCTTTACCTGTGAGAATTCTAAGATTTGGAAAGGCTTTTTATAATGCAGAAGCTGTAAGGAAAAGGAAGATAATTCTGACTATAAAGAAATTTTTTAAATTCTGCAGGACAAAAACAAAATATTGATTACATTATAAAATTGAAATGTTATTCGATGTTATTTCCAACATGAATGATAGTTGGAAAACTATATTTTAATCATAAAAACTTATAAAAATTAGAAATTAGAGAAGATTGTGCAAAGGGTATAAACATTCTCTTAGTGCAAAAAGAATTAGAACTAATCAAAAATGTATAGAAAGGGCCAGACTGCCCGTGCCTGCGCCCAAGTCTTTGTTATGGATGATCGTGTTATCTGCAAATCAGGAGAGTTTTATTCCTTCTTTAGAAATGTGACCTCCTTTTCTTTCTTTTCTTTTGACTCATTGTAATGAGAAGGACCGGAATGACAATGTTGAATACGAACAGTGAGAACAGGCACCTGTGCCTTGTTTCTGGTCTGATGTGGAGGGTGTGTGTATGTTTTTTGCCGATTCTTTTTTCAATTTGATGAAATTCTCTTTTTCTTAGTTTATTGAGCTTTTATCAGGAGTCGATGTTGAATTTTATAAAATGTGTTTTGGACCCACTGAGGTGGTAGTATGGAGTTTTAAAAATCTATTGGTGTGGTAAATTAAATTCATTGGTTTTATAAGTAGAAACAACCTTACATTCTATGAACACATCTTGCTTTGTACAACGCATTATCTTTTTATGTATTATTAGATTGAATTTGTTAATAATTTGTCAGTGGATACTTGTATCTCTGTTCATCATGGGTATTGGTTTGTATTGTTTTTCTTCCTACAATACATTTGCCTGGTTTGGTGTCCGGGGGCCAAGTGTAGTCCTGGCCTCATAAAATGAATTAGGAATTGTCCTTCTATATTCTCACAGATTTCTTGTAGTATTCATAGTATTTCTTTGTTTGGTAGAATTTGCACTGATTCCATTTGAGTCTGGAATTTTATTTGTGGGGTGTATTTAAACCATTCATTAAGTTTCTATTATAAAAGACCATTCAAACTTTGTATTCGTTAGAAAGATAATAATGATGAACTCTTACATTTCCATAGCTTTTTATAATTTACGGAGCATTTCCACATTTGTTATCTGATTTTATCCTCATAACAATCCCACAATGCACATGTACATTAAGTATTCTCATCCTATAGAAGAGGAAACCAAAGATCACGGATTGGGGCACATCCTGGTGAATGGCAGAGTGAGCTTAAACCCTGGGTTCCTGGCCCAGTGCTGTCTAGAGCTGTCAGTAGTTTGGGGTCAGTATGTCCATTGATTGTGATCAAGACTTGTGTGTCTAGTTTTATAAAACTTCAGAAGACAGGAAGAATGCCTGCCATGGATTCTTCTTCGTGTTCTTAGATTGGGGTGGCAAACTCAAGCCTGTGTGCCAAATTCATCCCATTGCATGCTTTTATTTTGAGCCTACAATATTTACCATCTAGCCTTTTGCTGATCCTGTCTTAGGGCCTGTTAGGAGGCACGGCTCAGTACATATTTGTTAAATGAATGAACGAGATCCAGGTAAGAGTATTAAACTCCAAAGAATTTGGTTTGTTGTGTTGATAGTGGATATTCTCTTAGCTTTACTTTGATCTAAAGAGGTGACCAAGAAGAGCTGAATTGGTTAAGAGTTGTCTGGCCTTCTGCTAATTGCAAACCCAGTCCCATAGATCACCCATGAGGACAACCCAGCAGCTCCTCACCTCTCTCCCTTGGACCCAGAGTGTCTCTGGTCCTGGTGGGTGCACCTGGAGGCACACACACACCTGCAGTGGCTTCCCACAGGGGCCAGAGTCCGCAGGCTCCAGTCTCTGCTCTGGTGACTGCTGTTGCTCCCTCTACACACATGGCTTCCTCGGCAGCTGCAGGAAGAGCCAGGCAGAGATTTCTCTTTTTTATAAGAGCAGAAATTCAGTGGTTCATGGGGCAAAGTATCACCACCAAGAAGGAGCAGTCAGTGGATAGAGTCTACTCTTTTTCTGTTCCAAGAAAAACTGAAAGTTGCAGTAGTGCACAGGCTTTGCGGAAGACAGTTGCAGGGACAAGCAACCGGCCAGCTCTGGCTGAAGCTCAGTAACACCTGCCCTTCTGTCTTCTCTCCCTTTTCCTTCCCTCCTGCTTCCCTGGGTTTTCACCCCCCAATAAAATGTGAGTGACAAAAAAAAAAAAAAAAGCCATTCAGGTTATCTATTTGTCCTTAAATGAATTTTGATAGTTCGTGTTTTTTAAGACATTTGTTCTTTTAATCTAAGCTATAAAATTCTTTGGTGAAATGTTGTTTGCAGTATTTTTTGTGCTTGAAATCTGTAGGGTCTCTAGTGATGTCCCCTCTTCTCATTTGAATATTGGAAATTATATCTTTTCTGTAATTGTCTGGATTAGTTTCTTTAGGAAATTTCTATTTTAATGTTCTTTACAAAAGACATATATATATATTTTTTTTCTTTTTGTTTTTTGCAGTTTTTGGCTGGGGCTCAGTTTGAATCTGCCACCTCCAGCATATGGGGCTGGCACCTTACTCCTTTGAGCCACAGGCGCTGCCCTCCAAAGACGTATTTTTAATGTATTTTTTATTTTGGATCATTGATTTTTGTTCTTTTCCTTCTCAGTAATTGTTTCTGGGTTTATTTTACTTAGTTTTTATTGGTTTTTAAGGTGGGATATTACATTCCAGATTTAAGATAATTCTTGCTTTTCGGTGCAAGCATTTAACACGAGGCATTACTCACAGAGCAGCACTTATGTTTCTCCATAAGCTTTTATGTTAAGTGCTATTATGTTCTCCAAAAGAAGAATTTATAGAAGTCTTTTAGAACTTGCAAAATTATCTGGTAATTTGGGTCTTGGGAGCGTCCCACCCTTTTCTAACATGGATGGGCTACTGGCCAGAGGTTTGTATGGACAACCTGGTGCTGAGCACCTGCTTCCTGGCCACAAGTCCCCAATGTCAGCCTGTGCAGGGGATGAGGGGTTTGGGGAGGGAGCAGAGGCACCCAAGTAGCCAGAGGTGCCAAGAGCCCTCTGCCCAGGGCGGTGTAAGGGTGTTGTCGCTGTGTTTCTGTTGCTAGGAAAGGGTGTGTGCACTTGGCCTGGACCCTCGGGATCATGGGGGCACCTGCAGTGGAGTCCGCAGGACTGCTCTGTGCCTCCTCCCCGTGACCAGCTGTACAGCCCTGGGGTACTGCCTGCCGCCTTATGCCCCGCAGCCAGGGGTGCCCCTCTCTCTGGTGCCAGGAATCCCACCAGCGAACCTTCCCTCCTGTGAGTTTTCTTGGGGATGTCCAGAGAGCATCTTCATTTAACTAAACCATTTTCTGTTTATTTTCTAATTTTTATTCTGTCATTGACTCATGGGTTACATAGAAGTATGGAGTTTACTCGAATACTTGGGGAAGTTTAATTCTGTTGCAGATGGGGCGCACTTTGGGTGATATACTATTTCACGTTCACGGTTTTGTTTTGTGATCCCGAATGTGGGTTGTTTTGGTGAGTGCTCCACCTGCCCCAGGCAGCCGCCCTCCGCTGCCATTTGTTGACTGGCCGTGGATGGAGGAGTTGACGGGGCCTGTGTTCTGTAACTAGCAATTTTCTGTCTACTTATCACGTTACTAACTGAGGGAAGAATACTAAAATCCACAACTGTAATTTTGACTTTTCTATTTCTCCTTTCATTTATATTTTATGTACTTGTTTTATTATTAGGTGCATGTATTTTCAAGATTTTTTTTTCTAGATTAATTCATACCTACATCTCTCTGTAATATCGCTGGAGATGTGTCTTTGAAGTCTACCATTTCTACATTCATATAGACACTCTTCACTTTTTTCATTAGTACATGTATAGTATATATTTTTTTATCTCGTTTATTTTTAATTTATATGTGTCATTATATATAAAGTAGGCTTTTGTAGATATAATGTAGGTGAATCTTGTCTTATCTTTTTATTCAATCTGGTAACCTTGCTTTTTAATTTCAGAAGTTTACATTTTACCTATGTTGTAAATATTTAAGAAGCTTTGGTTAAATTTACTGTCTTGTTGATTTTTTATTTTTTCCACCTGTGTATTATTTTCCTTTTCTCCAAGTTTTCTTGCCTTCTTAACTGGGTATTTTCTGACATTATCTTAGCTCTACTATTGAATTGTTAACCATATGTCTTCTCATCTTTCTGCTGTCTCTATAATATTCACTGCCTTTTCTCTCATGATTCTAAACCACTCCGGGCGCAGTGCAGGGATCCTGCAGACATCTTACTGCTAATCTCTCTGCTGTAGTCTCCGAATGTTTATCTTTCAGGTATTCAGGAGCCTGGCCATACACTGTTTCTATATTTGATTTAAATGATCAATAATTTTTATAGCAAGTAAAGAAAATAAAATATTGTCTTCTTCTTTCAGTTATTCCTCATCCTTTATGTACATTTCTGTGTGACTTTTCTGGACTGCTGGTCTGTTCTTGCTTTGCAAAAACTCTCATGCCTCCCACAGCACAGCAGACCTATTTTATGGGGGACCCCACACAGCAGGCAGCGGGCACCAGCTGGGTATCCTCCAACTCAATTCTGACCTGTCTACCTGGAGAGGGGTGAGAGCTCTGTCCTCTGGAACTTCTGAGCAACTCATTTCAGGTTCAGGTTCCCAGAAGCCTTTCCTTGGGTTCGACAGAGGTGCTGGGTGGCTCTCAAAACTCAGGGAAACTTGCCTACCAGTGTGTTGTAAAGGGCACAGAGGAGATTCGCAGGTGGTGGTGTGAGGAGGGTGCGGCTCCTCCCAGACCTCCTCAAGCTCACCAAGCAAAAGCCCTTGCATCCCTGTCCTCCTGGGTTTTCACCGACAACCATGCTGCTTGCAGGGTCTGAGCCAGGACCCTTTCTGGAATGAGGGTCTCAGGACCCATAGGAGGAGAGCAGGGAGGTCAGTCCTGCCTTGGGGGGGGCAAAGGTTCCAGATATTCCGTTTCCTGGGGCTGCTCCTGAGGCCATGACGTACAACATGATAACCAAAGACCGTGACAAGGGCTGTGGGAGTCATGAGCTGGGACTGTGGGCCAACCCTACAAATACACATGCGTATGTATATACACACATGGATTAATATGCACGCACATGTACACACATATACACATATAGACACACATATTAACACACATACACATAGACACGTTAATATACATGCATATGTATACACGTACACATACATACAGTAAACATATATACATGTATACACAATTACAAACATATAAACATATATAAACACACATGCACACACACACATACATGTATATACAGGGTGTCCCAAAGGTCACCCCTAAAGTTGCTACACATAGGGAAAATGGAAAATTGTAGCTAAATGTACTTTATTTACAAAATATTCATTACGAAATTTTACAAATAAATGGCCAACACATACAGAATATTTTGAAATATTTTGTAAAATTTTGTAATGAATATTTTTGTAAGTGCAGGTAGATTTAGCTACAACTTGCCCTTCTGCCTGTGCATGGTGACTGTAGGGGCTACCTTTCAGATACCCTGTATATACACACTCATGTACAAGATCTGACAGTTAAGTTCAAGATTTCATCCCAGGAAAAGTGCTACGTGCCTTATTGCTGAATATCCCTGTGGTGGCCTTTAAAATGCTCCCCTCGGGAAGCTGTGCGCTGAGGCCAGCACCTCATCCACCCTGCAGAGCAGTTTTGGAAATCTTTTTCTAGAATGGCTATCAGAGCTGTCATGGCATTACCCTTGATATCCTGAGTGTCATCAAATGTCTTCCTTTCAATATTTCCTGTATCTTAAGGTAAAGAAAAAAATCATTTGGGGCCAGGTCAGGTGAGTAGGGAGGTTGTTGCAACCCAGTTATTTGTTGACTGGCTATAAACTCCCTCATAGACCGTGCACTGTGGGTGATGCCGTAAGTTGTTGGCCAAGATTTTCAGTTATGGTTTTCTTGTTTTTGTGTCAATGCTTAATTGTTTTGCTGTGCTTCTCACAATCAGCTGACAATTTAATACAAAATTCGATGAATTTTTGTGATGTTTTCCTGAGTTCTGCTAGTTCCTGGCTGCCCCGGCCTCTTATCAGTAACGCTTTCCTCTCCCCTCAGAAAACCAGGTAATCCATTTGTACACGGCTGTTTTCTTCATGGCATTGTCCCCATTTACTTGGACTAACAAGCTCCTGATTTCACTGCCACTCTTGCCAAGTTTAACAAGAAAGTTAATGTTTTCTCATTGTTCTAATTCAAGCATTCTTGTGACAGCACATGAAAACACACAACAATAATGAAGCCCACTCAGCGAGATACCAGCACCCATGGCCATGAGCGTAGCTGTGACACGGCTACACCAAGGTTATAAAACCTTACTGAGCTTCGCGTACAGTGCTGCCAGAGCAAGGGCACAGTGGCCAGTCCATGAACTTAATTGTCAGGCCTTGGTGCGCGCACGTGTTTGTGTGTGTGTGTGTGCGTGTATACACACACTCATATATACACACAGACACACATATACTACATATGCACACATACATTAATATATACATATAACTTGGAGCTCTTCTCTCCTTCATGGTGGACTTAGGAAAAAATGAAACTGTGATCAAATGCAGATAGAATTGGAATTGAAATCAGAATATTGCCATGAACTTGGCAGCCAGACAGCGTACTGCTCCCTGGGTTGGGGCTGGGGCCTTGGGGGTTTAGGCCTGATTTGTGGTGTGAGCTGATTTCTGTGGTATAAATACTTCCACAGTGGCTGGCTTCAGGCTACCGATGGTTTCGTTACCAGTTTATAACATTCCTAAATATTTGCTAGTCTGCTCTCTTATGCTGGGACACTGATCATCAGTGATATGATGGACTCAGTGGGAAGCGTAAAGTCTGGGGCCAGTCTCAGCACACGCTGCAGAGTGGACAAGAGTCTCGGGGGGGGGTGAAGGCTGAGTTGGAGCCGCCCCCGGGGACCCTGCCTGGCGAGCTCTTTGATTCCATTTACCCCCGTGATTGTCACCAAACAGCTCCTTTCTGTGACCTCTGCACCTGCCTTCTGGGACTCTGGAAGGTGGAAAATGTTCTTCTTAGCAAAGTATCACAGGAATGGAAGAAAAAGTATCCAACGTACACAGCCCTTTTATGAAACTAATTTGTAGCTCTCAAATGAAAGATACAACTTAATTCTAGCCTAAGAATATGGGGAGGGGGTGGGGAAGGGGAGGGGAGAAAGGTGGCTGGGTGGTGGGAGGGTGACCGGAAAGATCACCTATATATCTGTCTAACAAGGGTACAAGTGAACTTTTCTAGAACTAGAATATAAATGTTTTGATACAATGACTAAGCAAATGACAT